>JANRGW010037301.1:14938-29798 GCA_024733675.1 Psilopsiagon aymara
AAAGTCCTTGGCCAGACCAAAATGTACTAAGCAGTAACTAAAACATTGGAGTTATCAATACTGCTCTCAGGCCACAAGTTGAAAAACACAGTGCTGCACCAGCTACTAAGCAGGAGAAAAATGACTGCTACTGCTGAACCCATGACACTAGGCAAAGAAGTGTGAGGGAAATGAGAGGAAGACCTGAAAGACTCTGCTGTGCTATGGGAAAGTATGCTCTAGGGTAGCATCCTGCCACAGACTTGTGAGTTATCTCATACAAAGTATTATATTGAGACTTTCCAAGCAGCTGCCAAGCATGTCAATGAGGCTTTTGGCTTTGGAAAAATTTAGGGCAGCAGAAAGTGGCATCTGGTAGTGATACTGCAAGTATCAAAGAGAATGAATGGTTCTGGGCCCATCACAGAGTCTCATTGGAAGGGGAATTCATGGCTGTATGACACTTTATTGCTGAAGTGGTTCACATTGATTGTTTTTCTTTGCTTTCTTATTTTTTCTAATCCAAGTATGATGCGATTCCATACTAAAGAGTGGGATCAGGTTCATGATATTTGAAAGCTGATATTACTGGAGTTATAGGAGTAGCTTCTTGCCAACAGCTTTTGCTTTGAGTGGGTATGAAAGTACTCCCTTGAGCATTCTCTGTCCCAGTGAATGGAAAATTCTTGCTGCTTTACCTCCACAGGGCACAGAGTTTGTGAGTGCTGCATTTGGAGAAGTAATGTTAGCATACTAAATCTATCCCTGCTAACTTTGGTGCTTTGGTTAGAGTGTGGACAACACAGCATAGATTTCATCGTGGTCTGTAGAAGCATGGTGGAGTGTTTGAATATAATTTGAAGTAAAGTCCACTTTCAAGTCTCTTGTTACATCATTGCTTTTTCCATGAGCTCACAGCTATAATACCAGTGCAAATATGATGCAATCACAAATGCAGTGACTGTAGACTCTTTCATGTAGGTCCTGTGCACTTTTCTCTTTGTTACGCTGTTCTCTCCATTTTCCATTTTCTTCTTTACAAATTATGCATTTCTTCCTAGAGTTGCATAGTTACTGCTTGAGTGGAATGATTGCAAGTAGAACTTTTCACATGTTCTAGATAGTAACAATTAATGGAGATTTGCAGAACTCTACTTTCTAAGTTCTCCCTTGAGTATTTCTGATGAAATGAGTTGAAAATGGGGTTTGTAGCAAAGAAGTGTAAGGAAGTTCTTGTACCTGCTGGCTTTCTAGAGCCATCTCTAAGGGGTATGGTGAACAACTTTGCTCTGAACAGTTAAACTGTGCTGGTGATGAGCTTTAGGGTGAAATAATGACTTACGTATTGATCAGGATGTAGCCCTCTATGTACTCTGTGTTCTTCATATGCTACTGCTGCATGCTACTTACTGTGAAAGAAAATTTCCTGAGGCACATTTTTCTAACAAATACAGATATTCCTATTGAATATTTTAGGCAGAAAGGATCTGGTTGCTCTTTTATGAGTAAAGAGTTTTATGCTGTCGAATCATAACTCCACTAAGTTGATGGAAAACTACATGAAAACTTAGTATGAATAAAAGAATTATTGGACTGGAAAATTACTGGGTTTCTTTTGTTGTTGTTGTTTTGTGGGTTTTTTGGCTGGATTTTTTTTGGTGGAAGAGTGGTGCCACTTACTTTGCAGTTTGCTTACTCATTCTGGATTTTACAATGCTGGAAGTCAGATGTGTCAAGTCTCCTGTCATGCAGCTGTTGGAATTTTCACAACTTGTAAGACTGGATTTTCCTGGCAGGATTTTTTCCACCAAAGATCCTGTAAATCTATCATGTAAATGATCCATCTGAGCAAAAAAGAACTTCTGAATATTGAAAGGAAATGTTTGCCTGACTTTTATGCTAATTCAGAATGACCATTGTCTTTTCTTGAGAAAGCAACCGAGAACACGGGCTCTTATTTACATATATTGTTTAAATACAAATAATTCTGAAGAGCTATTCATGACACCAAATGGACCAAAGGTTTAATATTTGCACTCGCTACTGTGCTGCCACTGTTTTTAGTTGAATTTTTTGTATTTTGCTATCATGCAAATATTTAGATGACTTAAAGATTAGATTTCAAAGTTCTCATCTTGTATGATTGTATTTAAAAAAGTAAATAAGCTTTCATAGTTTAATACTCCTCACATCTAAGACCAAGAACTATTTCAGCATTCATATTTATGTATTGGAATTGATTTTTTAACTGTCTTTAATTTGAAGCATCTGGCTTGTAACGTTTGACTAAATACATGGGCAGCTATACATAAGTGACTGAGAGGCTGAGCTATAAACTCCAGTAAAGCGAGACATTCTGAGCCAAATTCTCAAACAGTGCTCCAAAGTTGCACTGAGACATTGCACAGCTGCAGATCTTTTCCTGCAAGTTTTACTTAGCACTTTTTATTTGTTGTATTTGTTACTTTATCTACAGTATTGCATGACAGCGTTCATGTAGATGTGGTGAGTGCTGTTTAAGAGGATCATTCAACTTTACTATTCTAATCAAAGATTGCTGGACTTAATGTGCCTGGATAATTTTAGGAACTACTACACGATTCCAGCCCACAAAGATGCTTAATTATACAAGGCTGGGTAAACAACTCTGTTAGTAAACAGATAATTTTTTTTAAAGGTCTAGTGGCACATTTAAATTTAGCTGTGTGCTTCATTTTTGCATGAGTCATCATTTATGTGAATACACGACTGTCTGAAATGCCAGCTGTAAAGCGCCTCACCACAAAGTGATAGAATACAAGATGAAGTTCTGCGATAGCCTTTCATTTGTTTGATTTTAGAAAGGAATATTCTTAAAACACTCGGCTTTGTGCAAATAGTGAGACGGTAAAGGACTTTTGGATATAAATTGTTGCCAAATTGACTGAGTCTTCTATTTCTGTACTGTTCTTAATCTTATCTTTTACTTACACAAATGAGAAGAGGCTTAGCTTCAACTTGTTTTAAAGGGTGTTTAAATAAACTCCAAAACATATCTGTGAAAGATTTCTGTTTGCTCTAGATCAGACGTATTTTATTTATAGATTGGACTAATAACTGCACTAGATTTTCAACATACACAAGTAAGATACAGATGGCCTTACTACTGTTATTGTAATTATCATTGTTTGCTGCACTGGTAATCATTTGGATACTGATATTCTTGCCAATTATGGCAAAAGTATTTTCAAGTACATGGCCAAGCAATTAACTTTTTCAGGTTAGGCATTATAATAGGACAGAATTCAATCTTAATAGTAACTGTTTTCTACATGAGATTAAACAAAAGGGAAATGTATAAATTAAGCTAAAGATCATTTTGGAAAAATGTACGTGCTGTCTGGAATAGGATTTCATGCCCATAATGAGCTTTCAAAACAATCAGTTGAACGAATTAGTGCTGTTGGCAATGTACTTTTCATCTGTCCATGGCTACAGTTTTGAACTTGAACTTTTGTCCCAGGTCTGGTTACTACACTCATGACCAAAGTAATAATAACAGGTCTGACTTTAGGCTTATTGTTTGAAAATCGTTGAAGGACCAATTAATGGGGCTCTTCTTAAGAAGTAAATGTATCTTGGACAATTTGAGTTCAGTTTCAAGCATTCTTATGGGAGAGTTGCAACACAATATTTTGTCCTTGAGCTAATGAAGAGTCCTGAATTAGAAATGAACCCGTCAAAAATGTGAAAACCTGTGGTGGCCTCAGGTAAGTGAAAGCTCCTTCAGGACATAACCTTATTAGTAGCTCAGTTCTGTAATTCCTGCTGGTGTATTGTAGCACTATGAGACTAGATCCTTGTTTCTTTCTATCTCAGCTTTGCTATATAATGGGAAAAGATACCAGAAGCCTGCAGCTGGGCCCACCTAATGCTTTAAAATTGCTAAGCTAATTGTTTCCACAAGAAAAGGTGCAAAGAAAATCACTGGGCTACAAAAAGCCTATTTTTCTGGAGAGAGCTGAAGAGATTTATGGAGGTTTTCTTTTCCACAGTCTGTTTTTCTAAAGAGCAGTACAGCTTAAGAGATTAATGTGAGAATGCCTTCATTAAGTCAATACCAAATGAAGTGCAGTTTCTCTTTTAGCAGGGGTTTGTACATACCTCTCCTGTGAAATGTAATATAACATGTGGGTATGTAGGAAGTCTTACTTATGTTCTAGTATTTGCAGATTCAAGTATATCATGTGTATTAGCCACTTCAGTAGGTAAAGAGATCAGTCTCTTCTGCTTTCCCCATGCCAGTGGTTGTGATGGTGTTTTAGTGTTCTGCAAAATGTTTCCTTCAAAGGTCAAAAAAAGTCTGACTAATTCCAGTTTGTTTTGTGGGTTGTCTCAGAAATTGCTGTGAGATCACAGAAAAAAGGTATGAAATTAACAAGTCATGGTAGGGAGAGCCCTCAACTTCAGTGGCTTTAATTGAAAAACCCAGTTTGTTTAGAACACTTTTATGATTTGAGAAGACACTCAAAATTATTACCAAAAGATTGCTGTTGTTGCAGTTTAGGGAGCAGTAAAATGCAGTGCAACATATAACAGCATACTCATGGCCATATCCAAAGTTTTTGGAATCTATGAAAAAGCCTTTCCTTATTCTTATCAAGTTCTGAACATGAAAACTGCAGACAGATACTAGAAGATGAGAAACACATAGAGGAAGTGGCATGCTAATTATGGAACAAATTGAAAATCAAAACTAGACACATTCTTAAAAATTCTGAATAGGTTTTGTCTGCAAGAAAGGGAAACTATAGCTCAATGCAAAGAATACCAGAAAAAAGATAAAAATTTTTATGTGACTAAATGTTCTTCATATTTCCTTGGCAGTTGTCTTGCATAACTGTGAACCTAAGTGGATGATTGTCTGTCACTAGGATTCATTCAGTTGTTCATTCTCTGCTAGTAAAAATAGGCAGAACAGAAACTAGTCTGACTTTTCTGTTATTTGCTGCTACTTTTGATCTGTGCTAGGGAAGGTTCATGCTGTTTTCCTTGCTTATATTGCTTTTGTTTTCTCACACCAGTTATTTCCTCCATCATATCACATGTTGCATCTAAAATGCCCACTGCAAATACACTCAGTTCTTTGTTTCTTGTAGGTGTGAACTATCTAGGCGGTTGTTTTCTCTAGCTGTGGCAAAACCTTTTCATTGAATACTCTGTAAAGCTTGTGACTCCAGGCATCTGCTTTCCCACCTAATGCTTTACTGACTCTATACACTGTCTGACTTCTAAGCAAACTTTTTGTACCTAGTTTTTTGTTTAAGGGGAAGTGATCATTTTGTCCAGAACATAGATAGCTTTAAATTTCATATGTTGTTTGGGTTAGTGTCTTACTCCTGGCTTCACTTTTGTCAGACCTTTGTTAGTTAATGAGACAGGACACAAATATCTGCGCTGCTTTGTTGACATTATAGAAAAGTGTGTATGAAATTTACTTTTCACTTTTTGTTCTTTATGTGTATTTGTGTTAGATGTTAATGGCTCCTGTGTGCTCCTGGCAGTCTTTGAGAAGAAAAAAAGGATAGAGAAATACATCAAGACAGTATTTGAATGCCCTCTCATCATTCCAAGTCCTGAAAATCCAGGAGGACTTAATGGCTGCCAGGTATATTATCAGTTCCTGGTCAGTTGTTCAAAGCCTTGGACAACAAGGTTGGCAGGCAGAGGAGAATTTTAGCTTCTGACATCCCTCTTTGTATAAAGAGGTAATTAAAAGGAAGATGTTCAATAGCACAAACCAGAGCCAAGCACTCCAATATAAAACCTCCTCAACTGCTGGAGACCAGCTTTAGGGAATCCCCAAAATTCATTGAGTGCTCCATGGAGTTTTTCTGATACAGAAACCTGGGGTTGGAATTGGATGGCTGAAGTTTTATATTAAAGTCAGATGTGTAACATCGTAAAGGTTACTTCTGTCCTCAAACTGTTTCACTAACTTTCTCAGAATCTTAAAGTTAATACTAATGTAAGTGCTTGATATATCAGATGAGTATTAGTTAAATCCAGGATGAAACTGTAAAATGGTTTTCCAGGTCTTTTTTCCAGGTTATGCAAAATGCCAAGCCTTACTTTATAGCTTGTCAACATTGGCCACCAAAGGGAGTTTAGCTCTAGGTCTTTAGAACTGTTTGCTGGGGGAAAAAAAGAAATGACGTTGTGGAGGTGTTAGAGGTTATTTTCCAAAGTATCTTCTTTTAGAAGTAATTTTAGTGTCTTGCGCCCCTTTCTCCCCTCCCAGTTCCAGAAGGCAGATATCCATATTATGAGCTAATGGCTTAAACTTTCTTTAGAGAAAAGAACTGTTTTTGAGATACCAGATTGCATGAAAACACCTGAAACTGCTAATATCAGTTCTTTCTCCCTGAGGGTGACTCTTCAGCCTCTTGAAAAATAAGGGATTTGAATGGAAACACTGACTGTCTTTTAAAGAACTGCTGACACGCCTGAAATGAGGGAGCACATTCCCACATGCTCTTTGTTGGAGAGTGTTACTGGAATTGCAAATAGGTTTTCCATGTCATTTTGTGGAAATTATCAGTTCCATTATTAGCCACTTCGGAGCGTTGCTGGAGTTTTGAATTGTCAAGGAATGGGCATTTTGTTCATATGGATAATACATAATACCAGAGAGCATCATCTTAGTTAAAAAAATATTGTGAATGGTACTGAAATGTTTCCAGAGTTAGTATCAGCAATTTTTTCCTCTTAATTATTAGAATATTCAAAATGTTACTGCACCATCAAAGTTGTACAGCTCAGAGCTTTTCTGTAGAGGCAGTGTGATGTCCATGTTTGTACAGGTAGGAGATATCGTGATGCTAAGGCTGACATGTCTCAGAAGAAGCTTGAACCCCAAATCCCAGTAGTCTCAAAGTTCTCACTTTGCTGTGCTGGAGCAGTACATGTTCTGGTCATGTTGGCTGTAGTTCTTAAAACTGCTCACTTAAAAAGGACAGTAAAAACTCTTAATTTGTATTTGGTAGTGTTAAGAGCTCTTCCAGTTTTTTGAATGCTTGGGAACACAGTTCCCCAGTGTCAAGGTATGTCTAATTCACAGAAGACGATATTTTGGTATTGATAAGAAGTCTTTTGGGGCCCTACCTCTGTGTGCTGTCACAACTATCATAGCTGGTGACCTGTCACAAACCTGTTGGCTCTTTACTTGGTTCTCATTACCTGTAGCTGTGAGATACAGCACATGTTGTCTATAATACTTGAATTAGCAGCCTGGTCTAATGGAATGTGCCCCTGCCCATGGCACAGGCATTGGAACTTGATGAGCTTTAAGGTCCCTTCTAACCCAGAACAATCTGTGATTCTATGAATGTGTCATATTTCCAGCTTCAGTGGAGAATTAAAATTTAGGAGTTAAGAACTCTGTACATTTGACTGTAGTTAATGCAGGTCTTCCGATGTTTTTCTGATCAAGGGGCATATCAGTTACAATAACAAAATTCAACAAGTTAGGCTTCAAGAACTGATTCAGGTTCACCACATTGAGTGAGGGTGGTTGGATGACTTTGTTAAAGAATAGTTTGGTGTGTTTTGTCTTACCACTGTGTTACTGCATAAGTAAATCTATACCCATACTTTAGCAGCATGATAGTGCATGAAGCTGATCAAGTTTAGGTCTTTGGTGAGGTACAGTGGTTGCAAAAATAGCTTGTATTTCCTAATTTCTGATGAGACCTCACTTGGAGTATTGTGCAGTTCTGGTGTCCTCAACATACAAAGGACATGGAACTGCTGGAACAAGTCCAGAGGAGGGCCATGAGGATGATCAGGGGACTGGAGCACCTCTCATGTGAAGATAGGATGAGAAAGTTGGGGCTGTTCAGCCTGGAGAAGAGAAGGCTGCGTGGAGACCTCAAAGCAGCCTTCCAGTATCTGAAGGGGGCCTGCAGGGATGCTGGCGAGGGACTCGTCATTAGGGACTATAGTACAGGACAATGGGTAATGGGTTTAAACTTAAACAGGGGAAGTTTATATTGGATATAAGGAAGTCCTTTACTGTAAGGGTGATGAGGCGCTGGAATGGGTTGCCCAAGGAAGTTGTGAATGCTCCATTGCTGGTGGTGTTCAAGGCCAGGTTGGATGGAGCCTTGGGTGACATGGTTTAGTGTAAGGTGTCTCCTTGTCCATGGCAGGGGGGTTGGAACTGGATGATCTTGAGGTCCTTTCCAACTCCCAACTATTCTATGATTCTACCGCAGACTTTCAAAGTGTGATTCTATTTTGGGGAGAAAATCAGAGAGCTGTTCAAAAATGTGTAGCAGCACAGGATGTGATATCTGGAATGGTGTTACAAGTAGGTTTCTCTCCTTTTGTTCTACCCTCAAAACAAATGTAATTTGCCACTTAGTGAAGACACATTTGCTTTTATTGGTGGCATGTTATTTACAGCTCATGCTGCCTCACAGAACAAGGTGAACCATAGTAGAAACCCTGCAGTTCCTTAGTTTGCTCATTTCCTAAAGAGCGTAAAAAAATTTCTGACTTCAGTTAGGCCAGATTACTTTTCAGCTCAATGTATAGCTCCTGCCTAGTATGATAGCAAGTAAGATACTACTTAATCACATCTGAACTATTGATTTATTTGTCTTCATGTTAATAATGAATTGAATCTGATTATTTTATAGTGTGTTTTGGATCCTAGATACCTTATGTGTCTTCAGTGTCCTGAGTGTCATGGACAGTGATGTGCTGTGTAGCGCTGTGCAGTCCTGCAGCTATGTATTGGCATCCTGGTGAATACTGCTTTAAAAACTAGAAGCAAAGCTTGTTTTCTGGAAAGTAGCCTTGGCAAAATGTAACTTGGATTTCTGATGTGATCTCTGGTCCTATTAAAGAAAACCTTAAGGTGAACGTAGGAGTTAAAAATACCAAGATTGTATCTACTTAGATTTCTCCCATGGCTCTGCTTATTGAGAAAATGTTGTTCTTTTAGGGCTTTATTTTGGTGTGTTTAACATTCTAGCAGATACTGGATTATTTTTCATGTGTGCGGGTGCTAACAACTTGCCACTTTGTGGTTAGGAACTGCTGTCATTGCTGGTGGTAAAGAGGAAAAAGAAGTAAGTTAAGAACAGAGGATTGAAGAACTTAGCACAGTAGAAAATGAGGAAAATAGAAAATTCACTACATGTTCCACATCACATGGGTTTTAGTTCTCTCTCCTGTAGTCATAATCCAGCAAAGCTGTTAACTGTGAAAAGCATGATTAAAGACGTGTATGGCTTCAGCTGGCCTGCACTGTTAGCAGCATTAAGGAAACACTCACTGCAACCGTTCCTCAGTGCACATTGCAAAATGCGCCTGGAAGGATAACTTGTGCGTAGCTATGGCACTAACAGTACCTAGGTTAGCTAACTTAAAACTAGATTGGTTGCATACAAATGAGTTAAGGCCTAAATCAGGAGAGTTGCCACAGTTTTATCTTCTCTCCAGACACCAAGTGTTTCTTCACTTTCTGGTGCCAGCAATACTGTTTATATGCCCAGGTGCTAAGGCAGTTTTAGGGAGCTGAACCAATTGAAACTGTGCCTCAAGTGAGTTAAAGCTGCTTTTTCTTTAACCTTAGTCTTACAGTTATACCATTAAAAGGAAAGGTTTTGCAGTGGAGAAGGTTGATATGAGCATCACAATACGTGGAGGAGAATGTGACTAACCATTTTGGCAGCAAGCCATCAATATATGAAATTAAGTATAATTAAGTATAATGTGAAATTGCATCCTAGCTTTTGACTCGATCAGCTTCCTGTATCATTGACCATGTAATTTCAGGAGCATGAGTGCTGGTTCAAGGAAGGAGAAGGGAGTGGGGAAGCCACAACTGCTTACATGAGCTTATGCTGCTGTGTGACTCGCGGTCACAGTAGCTGAAGCTCATTCGGACCCTTAAAAAATAGCAGCACTGAGAAGAGAGCCCAGAATGTTATTTGTTTAAATTGTGTGCTGTGCCTTATTAAGTGGATTTTTAAAGTTATTCTGAGTTCTGTTAATTAATGGACCAGTACTGGAAATACTAGTTTATTTCTGTGCTGTGGAAGGTGGTTTGTGTATGATGGGGAGCCTCTTCATTCTTGTGTTCACAATCCATTGTGCCAGAACTCATTTATGCTTTTTCCTGGCAATTTTCTCACAGCTCTAAAATTGTGGACACAGGACCTAATCCAATAAAGTTCTCAAGCACATATGCTGCCAAGCATATGTAGCCTTACTGAACTCACAAGGGAGTATAGTAGGCAAAGTAAAAACGCCCTCTGGTCTTTCTATATCAACTGTATTTGGTCTTTCTTGGAGTGAAATTGGTTGTAAGCCTGAACGAAATGTCATATTAGGACAGCTGCTTCTCCTATTTTCCTTAGCATTTTGCTGGTTTCATCAAATGGAGAGTAGGTCAAGACTCCCATCATGAACGTGAAGCTAAGCCAACCCTTGAGCAGCCGTTTTAACATTTTGGAATATTTATAACAGCTAAACTTCAGGATAATAAACTGTTCATGGGCTGTGTTAGTTCATTTTCTCTAAAATACAATTTTTATTCTGGCTGAATTCCAGCCATCTGAGCATGGACTAGAAATCAATCTGGAATGGTCTAAAATTAAATTGCCATTCTTTCTTTTCTTTTCCCTTTGTTAAAAGGATTTTTCAGAGAAGCTGATAGACCAAGCTTAAGAAAATAAATGGGGCTAAACTAAAACGCAACAAAGGGGGGGACAAACAAGATCTTCTGTGAAATTTCATTGGCTTTCTGTAGTACAGTTCTGCAATTAACTGCTAATTTGAAGTAATGTGTCACATCCTGTATTTCACTGTTTTTTATATCTGAATCCTCAATATCTGTTATATATAGTCATGTAGTACATAAAGACCTATATTGTATACTTTGAGGCAAACTAGAAAACATAAACTATGTAGCACAAGCTGATTTTTTTTTCCAGTAACTACATTCCCCTCTTCTGTGGTGGCCCTAAAGATCTCTATTTGAGATATGTTTTTTCTGTTAATCAGCTTTATTTTGGAGTGATTCTCCTGCTCCTACTTTTTCCTTTCATTCTTCAGTCTTCTCCTTTCGTCTCCAATCTTGGAGTCTTTTTTCCTTCCTGGCAAATTATTCTTAGTGGTCAGCTTGTAATAGTCACTAGAGATGCAGGAGGTGTTAATGGTTATTGGTAATTATAAAGGCAAAGGTGATCAAGACTATTGCATTTCCTGTACAGATAGAGTGGCTGCTCTGCATATTCAGTTCTGTGATTCTGTAGTGTGAATTTAATTAGGAAGAATTAGGTAACTGGTTCTCAGAGTGTAGGATGTTCCTGACTTTTAAAGACAATCATATGTAGTACTCAGAAGTTACTGTATTACATGTAGAGAAAGATAGTGGAAATGAATGCAAGATTTCATTAATTTCATCAGTGATTACAGTATGGTTTCCTGAAACTGAATTTTGCCTTATCCATATGTTATGATGTGTTATATCTATAACTGTTACAGCTGAACCCAGGACACCATACTTGCTGCTCATTCTTTTAAATTCAGGATTGTTTCTATATTAGTTTAGATCAATGGCTGTCAAGTTTGCCATTCCCTCCAGGACTAAGCTTTGCCTGTCAATTTTTAGTGCCCAAAAAAATGGTCTTCTGCCAGGTTACATCTCTGTACTTGTTCTTCAGAAGAGCAGATGGTATAAGCAAGAATTTGCACACGGACAGTCACAAATAAGGCAACAAAAATATCATCTAAAATAGCACTAGAAGCACAACTCACAAGTTTGGGTGTGAAGCTGATTTTATTTATTTGCTTCTAAATCAGATTCGAGGTGATTCACAGAATTACGGAACAGAAGCGATAGTGCTCTCTAATGCAATTGTTAAGAAATAGACAAAAAGTACCCAACTGAAATGTTAAGTATGGATGTGGCTCAGGCTAGAGAACCTGAGAATGTTTTCAGACTTATTTCTGCAAATCAGGGGGAAAAATCTGTGAAAAAGAAAATAAGGTTCCTATAGGAATTAAATATATATATATAGACAGAGAGAGGATAAATTACGTATTATAAGCTGTTCTCTAATACTCAGAAAGTCTTTCCCCCTAAATCACTATTTCAAACACAAATGATTGCCAAGGGTTATTTGGTCTCTGAATTATCTGTGGTTTTAATACTTCTCAAAGTAGTCATCTTTGATGGTTTTCCTGATGACTGCCCTGTAGTTCTGTTTGTAATTGCCACTGTACCAGCTTTGAGAAGTACTTGGTTCTTACATCACAAAAGCAGGTGGAGGGGGCTCTGCTCCTGTCTTCTCCTCCTTAAATCTGCAATAGTGAAATACTCTGCTAACTCTTTGAAAGCAGGTGTTTCAGCAGGGCTTGCTCACCATTATCTGCTACCACAGAAAAATAGGAATCGGGTTTGAGTTCCTGAGATAGGGTTTTATAGCCCTGTTAGGTCTTTGGACTTCAATTTCACTAGTTAGTTATTGTTGTCCTCGTTGCAAAACCATGGTGATGTGCTTGGTTCTAAAATACCAAAAAGCAGATCTATTTTTACAGCAAATGGGATGGGGTTTAAAATCTGCAATGCACATCAAGTAATGCATGTTAACTGATTTTGTCATAAGTAATAGTTTCAGGGGAGACTGTTCTTGGCAGGCACTGCTTGAAGTGGGATTAGCAGGCTTACGATGAGAGAGATCCCAAGAGACCTGCTGTCTTTGTATAGATGTGTAAAATAACCCACAGAACTTTCCACAGGAATCTCTGGATAGACAAGGTACATTCGCTTGTTTGTGCATCTCATTTCTCTTGGGAAAACATCTGCTTGTCACCGATATCTGTTCATATCCACTTGTCCTGTGATGCAACACTTCACCTGCCGTTCCAGTAGAAATTTGAGTCAGTATTTTTGAGGCAATTTTTCTCATCGAGCTGAATTTGAGAAGTTTGTAAAAATTCTGCTTTGTTTTCTGAGAAAGATTTATGACCAGTAGTGAAGGGTATGTCTTGGAAATTGACTCACTTTCGCTGAAGGAACAGGAGAATTCTGACAGTGGAACAGTGATAAGTGAGGTGATTTGGCAGCTCTTTTGATGCTAGAAGCATTGGTGCTGGGAAGGTAGTTGTGGATTAGGCTTGAATCTTTTCTATTACTGAACTTGTGTTGGGCATATTAATTTCATTTAAGGGTAGTATCAGTTCAAGTAGGGTCAGAATCAGCCTGTCCTGTTGCAGTTAGAGGAGCTTTACTATAGATCAGCCTGTGCTGTTTTAAAATTATTGGATCATTAGTTTATGCAGAGATAAATATATTAAACGTTTATGAAGTCCACTTTTCTAAAGGCTGAACAAACTCTGAATCCATTTTCAGTGTGGCTAAATCTTATTCTATGTAGCAGACACCTGACAGTACCTTTTGGTGTATCTTAGTCCAGTTGTGGATTAGCAACCGTGTAAGGAAATATTTTTCAAAAACTAAAGAGAAATAAAATTTTAAATATGATTTTTAAGTGACCAAATGCATAAAATTATCTTCAAGTGCTTGCTCCCCAGCTCTCCCATCTAGCCAAGTGTGTTACGGCAGAGCTACGTTACCAACTTGGTATTCTGTCTTCTTTCTTTCATGGTGTCTCAAATGCTTTTAGATGATGTGTTGAAAAGTAGTTACTGAATACAGAAAGGAAACCAAGTAGAAGTTTAAGACCACCAACACTAGCAATGAAATACCAAACACAAGTAAGGCAGTTTTGTCTGACTAAAACTGATCAGATTGATCCAAGAGAAGAAGAGTGTGAATAGTGAAGTGTGAGCTTTTCCACCTTTTGAGGATCTGCAGAGCTCTGTAGCATGTTTAAGTGGTGCCTTTGGAACCTTAAAATGTTTAGCCAAGCATATTATTAAGCGTATGCTATAATAAAGAAAACGGTGCTAACCATATGTGTAAGACACTCCTATTTCTTATGCTTATGTGACTTGAAATACATGTCCCTGCATCTCTGTCGCTTTAGTTCTACTGAGCTCACAGCAGTAGAATGAGACAAAGCTGCCAGTTTCTTACATCTCATTCATTAAAGCTTTAAACAAAACTGTCTTATTAAATTATGAACATTAAAATCTCTTCCGGAATGAACTTCTGAGCTATTTTAGATATAATTTATTATATGAAAGGTTTTGCCTATGTAGCTTTGAAATCCACATCTGTATCTGTATTTATGTAGATTTATGTAGAACTACAGATACTCAATTGTAATGTTTATCCAGAATGCAGGTTATTGACTTAATCTATTAGAATTGGAAAGAAGCAGGCTTTTGCCTTTTCCATCAGATCCCTAGCATTTTAAAAAGGGAAAAATGAAAGACAATTTTCTTCTGTCTTCAGTGAATCCAAAGATTAGACTAATGTTCCACGGACTTCACTATTCAGTATAAAGAAAGTAGATGGCGTAATATTTTCTTAAGTTCCTACACTTTCACCTTAAGGTCCTACACCTAGGTTGGAGCAATCTCAGGCACAGCTACAGGTTGGACAGAGAAGAAATTGAGAGCAGCCGTGTGGAGAAAGAGTTGGGGGTGTTGGTTGGTGAGAAAATGGACATGAGCTGGCAGTGTGCACTTGCAGCCCTGAAAGCCAACCATATCCCGGGCTGCATCAAAAGGAGTGTGACCAGCAGGTTGAAGGAAATGATCCTTCCCCTCTACTCTGCTCTTGTGAGACCTCACTTGGAGTATTGTGCAATTCTGGTGTCCTGAACATAAAAAGGACATGGAACTGTTGGATCAAGTCCAGAGGAGGGTCACGAGGATGATCATGGGACTGGAGCACCTCCTGTATGAAGATAGGATG
>JANRGW010037305.1:0-13078 GCA_024733675.1 Psilopsiagon aymara
TTCTGGGCTGCAAGAGCACACTGCAGCTGGCTCATGTTCATTTTCTCATTGACCAACACCCCCAAGTCCTTCTCCTTGGGCTGCTCTCAGTCTCTTGTCTGCCCAACCTGCAGCTTTCTGAAGTTTACTGATGAAATCGTAATTTTATGACTTTTGTGCTTTGCATGCTGTTGTAGCATGCCAAATCAGAGCAGTGATAAGTGACCAATGTCAGCTTTGAAAAGCCTTGGCTTCTTCAGCTTTAAATCAAACATCTGCAGTTGTGTGCATCCTTACCTCTCAAGGCTGTTCTGTTTTACTCAGCCAGATGAGTAGAGCGTGGATCCTTTTACCATGTTAAATGTTCTTGCCTTGATTTTTATATCTTGGGTCACATTCACTTTTGGTTTTATTGTCCTTGCACTGAGAGGGGAAAATCTTCCTCTCTTTTTTCCCATCACTTCATTTGTGTAATCATTCTGTGACTTCAGAACTCTATTGTGCTGGGTTTTAACACAGCATATGAAGCAAATCTCTGTTCTGAATGGCTTGGATTGAACCACCTGCTTGTGATTGGTTGTGAAAAAGCACAGTTTCATGTATAAGGAGTTAATATTGGAAGCAGGCAGTGCTTGAATTGCTTTTGTGATTGCAGTTGCAGGCACCTTTTCTAGATACAGTCAGACTGTGTAACAAACTGAGCTCGCCTCTGAGGGATGAGGTGGGTGTTTGGAAGCCAGAGGCTTGCATGCTGATTCCAAACACTTAAGGTGGGGAGTCATGTGCCTGTAATGTGCTTGTGTGGAGTACATTACTTTGAATTCAGAGACCCAAATTACAGGGATCTGGTTGCAGCTGATGTGGTGATACTTTGGGCTGACTATAGGATTGGTCCCAGTAGATGCTGGGTGTTGGGTTTACCTGGGGTTTGGGGTGAGGTAGGGGTATGATTTTGGCTTTTTTAGCATAAATGGCTAATATGTCTGAACCTGCAGGTGAAAGACTTGGTTGCCAGGATATATGGCAAATGGCAAGATGTGATACAAACCACTCGGCCTACTCAGGTACTGTAGTGAAGCTTTCTTTTCTCTTCTAATATTGCAGGGTGCATTTAACTCCTGATTGTAGCATTTGAAAACAGCGTATTCTTTTAAAGAGTATTTTTTTCTTTATAAATGGCATGGCTGTGGCATGCAATTAAATGTATTAGAATAGAGCTTAATTAAAATTATTACTTTGTTGGCTTCAATAAAACCAAGATTTCATCTTTATCCTTAAAAGTGCTGCTTTTGTAAAGGGCTTGTATAATACACTAAAATGTTAGTACTGAGTCAAGTCACAGGGCCTATGTCTGATTATAGTTATTAGCAGACACTTTTGAGAAGGACATTGGGGCAGGAATGCAATGATGCACTTCCTGCTGTGGTCTGGCAGCGTGTGACTTGGAGGCTAGTTGAGTGCAGGGCTCTATCAAGGTATGTTTAACAGCCCTTGATAATTCCTTCCCCTTCAAATGTGTTGAATTTCATACAGTGATTAGGAAAAGCCTTTTGTGCTCTATGAAAGCTGCAGCAGTAAATGATGTCCTGATTAGTCTCTCATTAATATTTGCCTTCATGATACCTTGCTGTCGTTGGTAAAATAGGTGGGTAATTTCTGCTCATAGCTGTTTCTTCCACTCTAGGGTTGTAAGATTGCTTTTCTAATGTGATCAGGCCATCTGATTGAGTCCTGTCTTGGAAAAACATTAGCTTTCTAGTAACGTAGTGATGCACTTACATAGAAGTAAAATGATACATATATGCTTAGTACTGATTTCAGTTAAAAATAGTGTCATTGACCATTTGTCTGAAAAAACAGTGACTCCCAACAATGTGCAATAGAGACGTTGTAGTTGTGTGTGTGACATCTCTTGTTATATATAGAGGGGGAAGGGAATTAGTAACACGTGGCTGCAGAAGCAATTTGCAGCTTACTAACTGATGTGAGTTGATAATGATGCAGCTCTTTCAGAGATACTTGGGGTTGATTCACATATGTGAAAACTGGCAAGTGTTTCTGAATAAAATTCCAGGCACTTGCAACACATCGTGGTGATCTCCCGCTAAACACTTGCCTACTTCACACTGCTCTCATTGGGGTTTTGACTTGTTTACTGTTTTTCTTTTGCTCTTTAGGGAAAACTGCATGATTTCTGGGAGCCAGATTCATGAAATCTTGCCTAGTTCAGGGAAAAACAACAGAAAAACTCTTAAGCCAAGGAAGATACAGAATGAATGGAGCTTCACCTTGATCAGAACAGAAGAAATCAGTCACCCGAGTTGGAACTTGAGCTTGATACAGGCAAATGTTAGAAACACCAGGGTCTAATTTGGTTAACGTTGCTTTTCCTACAATGCACTCTCTGAAAAATTGAAGTGGGTAAATGGAAAGAAAAAATTTGTTATTTGTTGGGGTTTTTTTTTTGTTTGTTTGTTCTTTTTTTTTGGTTTTGGTTTGTTTGGTTTTTTTTTTTTTCATAAACCCCCACCCAACAACCCCAACCAGCTATTTCTGTAGCCCTGTCTCAATTAGCAAAATATATTTTATCCTATTTAAAGCTGAGGAAAATTTTCTCATTTCTGTTGTTAGTCACAAGACTGATTGGAGGATGTGTAAGTTAGTTTTCTTGCCAGCACACACACCATCAAACACTCGTTTAGGATGGCTGGGAAAGAATTGCCCCGTGACATGGAATGTGATTTCAGAAACAGTGTTAGACCTCCCCTGTTGTGAGCAGGTGAGGAAGTGGTTCAGAACTGGGCTGGATAAACAGCATTGCCTGCACATGTTAATCTGCAAAGCAGAATTGGTATGAGCATCCAGTGTTTGTAAAGAAGTACAAAAGGCAGCAGTTGCATGTGAACAAGTGACTGCTCTCGTGTTCACTTGACAGCAGAAGCAGACCTTAAGAGTGGTTGTGCTCAAACAGGTTAAGTGGATGCTTCTTTGCTCTGTGTTTTATCAAATAACAAGATGGAATTTGTTATGTTAGTGATACATTAATTTAACTTTCTCATCTTCAGGCAATAGTTTGTTTATGCAGTGAATGTGACTGCAAGGGAAGTGTTCCTGTAAGACCAAGTTAGAGGTGAGATCTTATTACACCAGCAGTATTGCCCTGCTCTTTATAAAAGGGTATGTTTGTTTCTTACATACAAGCATACGTATTTTTTATCTGGCTTCAGCACTGTCCTAAATGGAGAACATACTAATCCTACAGTCTCAGCTCGGTGGAGATTTGGGGAGATGAGCATTTGGTCCACTTATGTGAAAACTGAAGGATAGGAGGTGTGAATTCCTTTGTGTGAAGTCCTGCTGCACACACAATATGTGCACAAAGCTCCAGGAGCTGTTTGTGAAGTAGTCAGCTAGTGATCTCCATTTGTGCTCTCCACTTAAATGCCATCGCTTAAATCTTACGCTGTGGTTTGTCTGTAGGATCTGTGTATGTATGAAGAGAAAGTTAAGGTATTGAGTAGAAGCACCGACTGGGATTCCCTCAAGTGAGATTTTTAACAATATCAACGTGTGTTTTATAATACTGTTTCCTTTAAAGTTTTATAGATTGCTCTGTCTTGTATCATAAATCCCCTACAGCTTTCCTAGATTAGAATGTAAAATAAGGCTGAAACTCCCCAAAACACCACCAACCTTCAAATTTAAGTATGTATATTACCTATAAAAGGAACTGCTATAGAATGGACACATGTCGTGGGAAGGTGTTTTAGTTGCAAATTCATACTAAATGTTTTGTCTTTCATTTCAAGTGTTAGAGAGTTAGCCTAAGACTGCAGCTTCTCCGTGCCCTTCACAGGATAATCAGCTTAGCTTTGTTCAGACAGAAGTTTTGCTCGTGGCATTGTTGGGAGGGGGTGGAGAGGAAGAAAATCCCTTTTTTAAAAATCTCAACATGTTATTTAAGAATTGGAAGAATCTACCTCAAAGGGTATCTTTGTTTGGCAATAGAACTGCTTTAGGCTAAACAGAATTACTTGGTGTTGTATAGGAATAGCAACATCATCTTTTGCTCCACCTGTCTTTGATAGTGTGTCAGCCTTCCCTCTGATAGCAGTTGCTTACTCTGTTTAATATATTGTATGTAATTTTCTTAATGTTTATATTTTTTTCTCACTGATGTTGTATAAATTGCAGAATAAGTTTACTGTATGTAGTGTGTATATATTTTCTTACCCTGTAAAGTTGAAGTTGCTGTCTTGTATATTTTGGAGAAGGAAAGGGGAGGGGTTTAGATTAACAGCTTTTATATTGCAGTTCAAAGCACATTGAAACTGTTGAGGTCTTTTTCCAGATAAATTAACCACTTTGATATTTACTTTTATTTAACACAATGACATAAAGAACAAGACATGCTTTCCTTGTTATGTGTCCCTTGATACAATGGGCACGCCTCAGCTCTGTTTCGCAAGAAATGGCTGCAGGGCCTATTTTGGGCTTGTGGCACATGTTGTAATTCTTAAATTCACAGCTGATTAGCTTACTATAAATGGAGAATGTCTTGAAATCGTTCTTGGCTCAGCCAGTCCTGTGTTTTCATGCTTAATGCCTGTGTATACATTCTGGCATTTTCCCTGTCTCCTCTCCTGCTTTGTCGGGACTTCTCTTCCATCTGTTTTGTAGCTGTAGCAAATCCCCAGTTGCTTAAGTCTAGATGTGGGTTAAATTGGAGCTCGTGGTAGCCTTGCAGAGATGATCCCAAAGCATTGCTGCAGCGCGTTTACGAGGGACTGCTGGGCTGAGACCTGCTTCAGGACGTCGGGAAGCGGAATGGCAAACCTGCTGCCTGTTGTGTTTTGCCGACTCATTTACTGGCCCCCAGCCAGAAGTTACATGTGTTGGAAAAGGCTGTTTGCACAGTAAATGTCTTAACTGCTTTGGTCGTCTTCAGATAAGCATTTTGCACTGAGGTTTATCTTTTGATGTTATGTTGGCTGTATTAAGAGCCATATTATCTCATTTCATGTGAAATTAGGTGCACTTTATTGCAGTCATCACAGGCAAAAAATTAAAGGCTGACTATAAAAATGTACATTTGTGACTCTTTTGCCTTTTTTTTTCCCCCTCCTATTTTCCTGGCAAGGTTCTGTATGGCTTAAAAAACCCCAAATGCACTCAACAGCTTCTGGCTTTAAATTGAAGAAACCTGCCAGCAGAACTGTTTGCACATCTCCTGTTCTCATTGTTCCTGTTGTGGAACTTGGTAATGGATGGGGATTTCAGAAGTGATTAATGACTTGCAGGTAGGTCTGGCTGAAGGTCAGTAGGACGGCTACACTCCATTGATGCAGTGGCTGCAGGAACTCTCTGAAGTCCCCAGAGTTGATAGTTCAGTTGAGAATATCGTTGGGAAAAGCAGATGCCTGGAACAAATAGGTGAACCACACCATTATTGCTGGGGGACCAGCTGGTGGGATTGCAGTGTGATGGCATTTTAGAGGCAGCATTTCAGTGTGGACAAATGCCTTTTTTTAATGATGAGGCATGGGTACTGCAGTGTTACTGTCCCGAGTGCAGGCAAGGCAGGTCTGTCTGCATTAAAGGTGACTGTGCCTGGGTAACATTGTCTGGCAGCCAGCTCTGGGCCTGGGAGGTGGCTTGTCCCAGGGGCGGATAGCAGGAGTACGCTGTTTGGAGAGGATTCAAGCAAGCAGTTCTGGGTGGTGGGGATACAAAGAGGATTCTGCTGACCTTGTCACTAGCAGGAATACTTCAAGCCACAGTATTAATGGTGGTCTTGTATGTTTGGTTTTCTTTCCCAGGAGAACCCTATGTATAGCATAGCATCCCTGGCTTGGGTTTGCATCTCGCTTGGTTTTCTTCTACTGATCATGTGACTTTGTGTTCCACTGCAAATGAGAACTGCTGGAGATGAGCCTCCTAATTCTGGGGGCTCAGTCCTTGGGCTTATGAGCTCTTGAGAAACTTCTTCTTGTCCAGAATTCCCCCATAGGAAACAGCACACCGTGCCAGAGGGGCAGCTGCTGGCAATGACATATTAATGCTTGTTTCTGCATCCTGAGGAAGAGAAGAGGCTCCCGGGACTGGCTGATGTGGGGCAAGGAAGAGGCTCTGAGCTCGCAGAAGCCAGGGCAGCTGCTGTGGGATCCTCCAAAGGAGCTGCCCGGAGAGGGCAGACAATCATTAGTGGATTTAGCTCATTCCTTGTGGTTTAAGTTATCAGAACGTTCTTAATGATGTTCAAATTGCAATTTTCCCATCTTCCCCCCCAGGCTGTGAAATACCTTGATGTTTTGCCTTGTGGATGTTTTGCCAGCTTTACTGGTGGGGCCCCTTCTTATCTAGTGTTGAAAAGGGCTTTCAGTGCCGGGGAACGTGGTGTGGGCTGCTGATGGGGAAGATCCTGGAGAAAGTAAATTCCTCAGAGGGCTTCTCCTTGCGGAGGTGCTTTTAGTTTTGCCTGGCTGCTGTTTTTTTCCGCCAGTGCTTCCTTGCCTTTGCAGTAAGGAATTTGAAAGGGAATATTTTATCTGGTATCCAAAGATTAGGGCTGAGTGGTGAGAGAAGAAAAACATTCACGTCTTCCTGTCTTGATATTTCAGTGTGGATGCTGAAAGCTGGTCCCCATACTTGAGGCTGCTGGTTAAGATGTATTTTCAGGTGACTTTCAAGTGGCATTCGGCTATGTTGAACTTCTCAGAACGCCTCCCCTGTTGCTGTGTGGTGAGTTGCTGCTGACGTTTCATCTCCTTCAGGTTGTCTCCCTGTTTCTGTAGGGAGGTCACAGGGGAGGAGATGGAAACTCCAGGATTGTTCCCTTTGTTGTCATCAAGGCGTCTTTGCCATCAGCCTGAGGGGAGCCCTGAAGCTTTTCAAGGCAGGTTTGGCCTGTGTGGTGTGTAGGGGAGGGCTCCTGGCCCTTCTCCCAGTGCTTCCCTTTGGGTTTGTGCTCACTGCTGCAGCTCCTTGAAGCCGGGCGAGTGATGCTCCTTCCCTCTCGCAGAACAAGGCAGAAAGGTAAATAGATTATTTCTTGCTGGTTTTGTGCTATACCAGGCATGCCCTTCACTAGAGCAGTGGCTGCTGTGAGCTGGGCTTGCAGGCCCCATGGCTTTACCTCTGGGTCTGAGGCTCTCTTCGTCTAAAGCCTGTTTGCAGGTTAAAGCCCTGGCTGTCACAGCACATGCAGGAGCAGGGTATCCCCTTCCTTTCCGGACTGACCACCAGGCTGTAGCTGGAATAATAGCTTAAAGCTGCCAGGCTCAGCTGAAGGGAGAGGATGGCCGGGCATTAAGTTTCATTCTTTATTCGCACTTTAGGCTTTTATAAAGGCAGTGTTAAATCATGCAGGGTATCTGCGGGCTCTTCAGACAGCACCGTTTGGGCTCTCAGATGCATTGGTCTGTGTGCTGGAATCATAGAACCATAGAATGGTTCTGAGTCTGAACCTGTCCCCTTTGCCCTAACCCAAGCTGAGGAGAGAGACCTCCAGATGAGGGTGCCAAGATGCTGTGCTGCACATCATCTCTCCACATTTATGGAGCGCTGCCTCCTTCCCCTGTGCACTAACTTATTTTGCCCAGTATTTCGGGCTCCAGCATTGTTACTGTGTCAGGTTTGCACAGCACAACGTGGCTTCTCCCCTCCAGTTAATTTTCTCTTATTAGCCCATTTTTCGTCTTGCCCTCATTCTGTTTTCCCCTGCAGTACGTGAACGCCGTTTGCTGAGAATCTGTGTCAGCCTTCCTCGTAATTAAGAGTCTGGCAGGAGCCAACGCAACAGTCATTTTGGAGATGACGCCTCCAGCTTGGAGCTGACAGTGAGCCGGGGTGCTGCAGCAAGGGCTCGGTGCTGGGGATGCGGGGATGTTCTCCGGCTGAGCAGGGCAGGGGGACCACAAGGAGCCTGGTGCAGGAGCAGTGAGTACCCTGGGTACGTCTCAGCTGGGTGTTTAAACTCTGTCCTCTCGAAAAGCAGCTCCAGGCATGTGAAATTTTAGGTTACATCACAGGTTTAGCCCTTTGGGAGGGAATCTGCATGTGTGTGTACAGGATGGGAATGAATTGCAGTGGCCGTATGCCAGCTGCGTCTCTCCAGTTCGGAAATAGTGGTAGTGTTGGAAAGTAAGATGCTGAGCTTGACAATTAAATGGCCTAAAAAGGGGTAAATAGAGAGAAGTTATTCAATGGCACTCTGTAATTCTGCTTCAGACTCTGTAGTTCTTTTATTAGCAGGAAGGCTCAAAGCAAACAAAAGGAGACAGGAGCTGGGGATCTGCTTGCCTCAGGATGTTGTGGATGCTAAAAGCTTAGAGGTTCAAAGAGCATTTTGCAGCAGAAAAATTCATCAGGGTCTGTGAAACCATGCCTGGCTGTGAAAGCTTCATGCTGCTGATCTGTGGAGCGTGTGTTGGGGAGGTAGCCCTGGTATCCATGCTGCTCCTGTTCCCCTCGCAAGATGCTAGGATTTTGGTGCAGTGTGTGTGCTCGATGTGAATGGCTGAGGGGTTTCATGGTCTGTCATCAACCGGTTTCCAGACTGTCTGTTGTGTCCATGATTGCGTCTCTCCTTCCACTCCTGAGACAGGAGATGCTGTTGAAGGTGCTGCCAGCCCTTGCTCTGAAGCAGCCTAGTGAGGTATATGGCATCAAATCATCAGCCTGAGCAACCTTGTCTAGTGGGAGGTGTCCCTGCCTGTGGCAGGGGGCTGGAACTGGATGGTCCTTAAGGTCCCTTCCAACCCAAACCATTCTGTGAGTCTAAGAAATGTCTCATATGGCTGAGGAAAACCCAGTGACTTCTTTTTGATCTTCTAATGACACTGCAAGCAAGACTAGGAAAACGAGTCATGTGGTTCAGGAGCTCCGGCTGAACACAGGAGCACCCAACCAGCCACACACCAAAGCTCTTACTCCCTGCTCGCACCCCATCCACAGATGTTTTAAACTAGGGATAACTAAAAATCAGAGTATGTGAGGAGACTTAAAACCCTTCCTATGCAGTCCCTTCAGAACAGAATTCAGCGTTTTTCCTCTCTAGTTTGTCAGATTTGCCTCTTGGGGGCAACCTCACCCTGCTCCAGCTGGGAGCATGGCTCCTGCCTCTGCTGAACCCGAGTTCAGCATGCTTGGAGAGGATGACTCACTGCACATCTCCCCCTGCCTTTGCAGTATCAGATCCCTTCTGGTAATCGAGGTCATTATTTGCTGAAAGGATTTAAGGAAAGCCCTCGAGGTTGACTGCTCAAGGCTTTTCAGAAATGGTGGGATTGGTTCTGGAAGGTCCCTCTCCAGCCTCTGAGTCCTTCAAAGCTTTTCCTGCCCTGCTGGCCTTCATAGAGAGGTGGGTGGCATGGAAGGACATGTGCTTTGCAGCTCTGGTTT
This sequence comes from Psilopsiagon aymara, assembly GCA_024733675.1. Taxonomy (NCBI): domain Eukaryota; kingdom Metazoa; phylum Chordata; class Aves; order Psittaciformes; family Psittacidae; genus Psilopsiagon; species Psilopsiagon aymara. The sequence goes on from JANRGW010037305.1 coordinate 9,382, forward strand.
AATGGGCAGAGCATAAATCTGTTTGAGGGATATTTACAGTGCTATCCTTGCTCTTTAGGCTACGTTGGATGGGGCTGGGAGAAACCTGGTCTAGTGGAAGGTATCCCATGGCAGGGCTTTGGAACTGGATGAGCTTTAAGGTCCCTCACACCCCAAACCATTCTGTGATTCTTTTGCCCGGGATCCTTTGGCCTATCACGAAGCCTGTCAGTCAGTGCTGTGGTTGCTTTGACTTGTTCAGAGGTGAGAGAGCAAGCTTACTACCCCAGCTCCATCTTAGCCCCGTGTTTCTGAGCAGGTGTCTCATACAAATCCTGTCCATAAATAACCATTTGCATTTATTTAAAGGGCGTTGAGGTATACAGTGGAATAAAGGAGGTATTATTCATGGTTCGTGCTGTGGTTCCTAATGGTACTTTACACGCTGATATGACCTACAAAGCTGCTTGTTTCGTGCCTGCAGTGCTCTGATGTTCTTCTTACCCTGAGGGTCAGAAATGACAAGAATAAACTATCATGATGGGTGTCTTACAAATTCCCTCTCCCTCGCCTTGGAAGTGTCCTTGCCAGGGAGCACCTTGGTGATGTTGCTGATGTAGGCAGAGGAGGAACCAATGGGTATATCCAGTGTGAGATGTGAGGGCAGATCGATCCGTCCATATTCCTCTTTCACCTTCTCCCTGAAGCACAGGGATGCAGCTGGGGCTGGATCCTGGGGTTGGACCAAGCCCAATGCACACAGCAGCCCCCAGGGAAAACACTGGTGGAGGAATCTGGAGCGAGTGGGTTTAACCACGGACCCCAGGGAGCAGGAACTACCCAAAAGAAGGATGTGGGATGTTGTTCCTGCCTGATGAAGGACTGAGTCAGCCCTGCTGGACAGCAGCTCCTGGCTCCAGCCAGCCTGGGTGCTTGGGCAGCAGCGCAGCTCATTAACCTGGCCCTCCAGCACTCACTCTGCTGGCCTTGACACTGTCCTTCTTAATAGCTCCATCTTCTGTTTTATTTTTAATAAAGGTAAATTACCTGTATGGATATGCAGGAACATGAATCAGAGGAATTTAGCTGACTCTCGAAGGTACCATTTGTACAGAGATGTGCTAAAGCACAAGGTCGTGATGGATGCAGCCTGCTCAGAAAGCACCTAAGGACAGAAACTGCTTGTGAGGCATCTCACTGCAGCTTCCCAAAATCTGATTATGTAGGGGGAGAAAGAATAAAATCCAGTTTTGGAATACATTAACTCGGTTGAACTGTACAGGGAGAAGGTACCTGCAAGAAGCAAATCCATTCCCGAAGGCTGCCGAGAAATTGCCCTGACTTAGAGCTTCAAAGCAAGGTTGGCTGCACTTGGAAGAGTTATGTTTCACCTGAAATATTTAACACTGGGCATTTGAAATGCTCTGTATATCTAAAGAGCTCGCCAAAAGTCTGATTCAGGGGAGAGTTTTGAGGACCCTTGAGCTTGTGTCATGCTTTCGATGGGTTAACTCAGAAGTTTCGGTTTGGGTTTTTTTAATTAAGCAAAGCATGGGAAGGATCAGAGTCTGGCCCCTCTCACAGGGAAGCAAAAATTACCATGTAATCAATGCCAGGCTGCTTTTAGGACATGTGTTGATAGATCTGTTGTTAGGAGGGAGATGTTTCCATGGCAAAACCATGATCCTAAATGGCACTGTAACTCAGCGGAGATGCGGCGGTGGCCCTGGGGACCATCTTCCCAGTCCATTCCAAGCATCCTTCCAGGGAATGTTGGAGCATGATGGCAGAAGGGATCAGCTCGCAGGCATGCTCCTGCACCATGCTGCTGCAGCAGAACCAGGGCTCTGCCAGCCAGGCTGTCGGCTCAGCGTTTTTCAGTCCTTTCTGACTTTAAAAGAAAACTACAACAAAAGGCAAGCTCGGAATAGCTCATTTTATCTCAGCAGACAAATAGTTTGCTTTGAGCATCATTGTCACTCAGGCTAAATTACTTTTAGCTGTTTTTAATGACTGGGTAACATTTTTCAGCTGTTCATTCTGCGGTACCCTGCTGGGGGACAGTCCATCTGTAAAGACCCAGGACTCTGATATCATGGTTATTCTTCCTGACACTCATTTGGTTTTATTATTTGATATGTGATTCCCTGTGGTAGAGATGTTCTTAGCTACATTCACAGCTATCAGCTCTTTTCTTTGCATAAGGGGGTCTGTTTCTAAATGGGGCTGAGAGGCTGGTCATGTGTGGAGCACTGGGAGGTCATGGATGCGGAGGAGAAGCTCTGGGAGATTGAAGGTGACAGTCCAAATCCTATGTGCACTATGGTTGACACTACCTTAGCGCTGGAGGGATTTTAACCTGTCATTTGTTACGTCTACCTTTCATTTCACTTGTAATGCACGGCACGGACAGCTGTGGCTTGCCAAATGATCCCAGTGGGGGCACGGTTTGCGCCATCATCCACGCCGGTCTCCCAGATCCCTCTTCCCGAGGCAGGCACAGCTTTCACGTTCATTCCCGAAGGCAGCTTCTAAGCCATTCGCCTTCGCCATCTCCGGGTTTTGCAGCGCTTCCAGGAGATGTATTTTTAAATCCAAGCTCATAAATTTTGGAAGCTCCTTTCCTTCCCCCACCCCCTCGTCCCTATCAAAGTGTCAGAGCTGAAGAAAAACTGTGAGAGTGATGGATGCGCCTGGCTCTGCTCTGCCAGTGCTCTGCCTGTGTGTGTGGGGTTATTTACTGCGCTGCTCCGGTTGTTTCTTCTTTGGTGGCAGCATTGCGGTTCGGAGCCTGGGAAGCAGGGGCAGGCTGCCCATGGGTCAGCCCAGCTTTGGGCTGGAGCAGGCAGGGCTGGGAGAGGTCACTTGAGCACCAGGGCTCAGATACAAATGGTGAAGCCATGGGGATGCGGATCTTGGCTCAGGGGGTGGATGCTGGGGGCTGTTGCACTTCCTGGCTTCAGCTCTGGGGTGTGCAGGTTAGGTCAGACAAAAGAGAAGCTCTTAAAAGCCACTGGTGTTGCCCCAGCCCCTGTGCGACCGCAGGGATGTGCGTTGCTGCTCTCTGCAGTGTGTGGCAGGGACCTGGCCACAGGAGGAAAGGCTGAGAAAGCTGGGCTTGTTCAGCCTAGACAAAAGAAGGCTCAGGGGAGACCTTATCACCATCTTCCAGTATTTAAAGAGTGGTTACGAAGAAGATGGAGACTCCTTTTTCACAAGATGTCACATGGAAAAGACAAAGGGTAATGGGCACAAGGTATTCCCAGGGACATTCTAGCTGGATGCAAGAGGAAAAATTCTCACAATGAGAGCAATCAGCCTTTGGAATAATCTCCCCAGGGAAGTGGTGGCTTCCTCAACACTGGACGTTGTTGAGATTTGTCTGGACAGGGTGTTGATACATCTGGTCTAGGTCATGCTTTGCTTAGAAATGTTGGGCCACGTCATCCTTAAGGTCCCTTCCAACCTGGTCTCCTATGATTCTATGAGTCTGCCCCTTCCCTGCTTGCTGCCACCTTGATCCTGCTTCTGCCCCAGAGCCAGGATGAGACCTTGTGTCAAGCCTGGAAACGCCACTCTTGCCTCTCCCATAGGATTCCCAATGCCTGCTGGTGTTTGCCCCCCACGCTGCAGGAGCATCCCGGAGCAGCCCTGCCTGGTTGAGCGGCAGGTCAGGAGAAGCTTTTCATTCTTCCTACATTTTCCAAATACACCGTTA
>JANRGW010037306.1:0-19890 GCA_024733675.1 Psilopsiagon aymara
GGCCACAAGTCAAAAACACAGTGCTGCACCAACTGCTAAGAAGGAGAAAAATGACTGCTACTGCTGAACCCATGACACCATGTTATATTAAGACAGTGAATCTGTGGCAGTAGTGAATCCATAGTAAGCAGTATAGCTTTGAGTTATGTTGAAGAAACAGGTTTCACAGAGCTACAAAGCTAGGGAATGGTCATACAAATTGCCAGAGGTGTCCTCATTAAAATCCAAGTATTAAGAACTTCTAACTATATTAATAAATACCCCAAGATTTTTTTTTCATTCTTGTGCTTTTGTTACATTCCTTAAGATTTGGTCTATCACCAACTTCCTTCAAGTACAGTTTCAGAAAAACATCCCTCCACCTTTTAGGCAGTGTTGCTTTCTACATGATTGCACCTGTTCTCCCCGTTCCCACTTGATTCATACAGCTGTTTACACATGCCACGTTACTTTTTCCCTGTCTCAAAGGAGCCAGGCTTCCCTGTAGAGATCAGCAGCCCAACCACTTTAATTACTCCTACCAGAGCAGTCAAGAGGCAATAAAGTCATAAATGACTACTCTCTAAGCTTTAGTCTAAATAGCTGCTTTTCCCAGAGTTAGATGACACTGCTGACCATAATTTCTGTAAGGTCCTTCATAAAATGAAACCAATGTTAATTAGTTTTAATTAAGAAAGTGTGGAGAGAGAGGAGGAAGAGGATACTGAAAAAAGTCTATATGAACTACTATGGGTCTTTCTGTTTGGTTTTTTTGTTTCTTTTTTTTTTTTTTTTTGCTTTTGGATTTACAGTATCTGGTTGATGTTAATGACAGCTGCTGATGTGAAGTGACCTGTGATGACTTCACAACTTCAGGGTGCAAAAAGTCACTTTCTAGAAAAGTCACTAGAAAAAGCCACTATTTTTATTGTGCTGTGGTGGTTCAGTCAAGCTGAATTTTTTATTTAGTAGATACATAAATGCTCGTATAAATTTACTCTAAGTTATCTGCACACGTTTTGTAGTCAGTCTGATAGAAGGCACCAGTGTAGACCCTGAAAGTGTCCAGTGTTCATCACTGATAATCTGGATGATGCAGCAGAGACTTTACTTACAGCCTGGGTGATATCAATCTGAGAGAAAAACTTTCTGAAACAAGACACTGGGACATTTATAAAAGAAAACCTGTTTATCAGAATGTGATAAAATTGAAAAATCTCTCAAGGAAAAGTATTTATACAGAGAAGATTCCTCAGATTTGAGCTGAAGGGAAACATAGAGGTGCTCGTACTGACAGAGGGAAATAATTATTCTGCACATCTAGAAAACTCAAGAATCAAGCAACCCAGGCCGCTGAAGTCACCAAGGAGTAAGGTCTCAAATTATGCTAAGTACCCTAAGCATATTAGTTGCATAACAAAGCTGAAGACAGCACCTGCATGTGTTGCCAGCAGCATAGAAGCATGAAAGTAGGAACACCAGCTTACTCTTTTTATTCACTTATTGAATTATGCATGGCATGGAGGCTGGCCAAGACGTCCACTGCCTTCTTTTCAGATCTGATCAGAAATATTCTCATAAAGTAATTGAGTTAACCTAGACCAATCTGTCAAAAAATAATTGTTTTACAAAAAATATTTTGTGCTGAGTTCAATTACAAGGTGACTATCACCATTGTGATTCCAACCCTACTCCATCAATATACTGTTGGAATAGCTCAATGGCAGTTTAAAAGCACTGCTAACAGAAATAAGCCAATGAGATGTCACAGAGAAAAAAAAAATAAAAAAGCTTTTAAAATAATTTGAATAGATCCCAGAATATGAAGCATCCCATTTCTGTTTGGAATGCAAACAATCCAACAGAAATGCAGTATATCAGGGAGGCGTGCTTTTGGAGGGGGTACAAAGGCTAGAAAGAAGCACAACTTATTAACTCTGGTAATGAATAACTAAAAATGATTTGTTGTGCGAAAATAATGTTAAAAAAATACCTGCATGGAGTAAGTGTTGCTACATATTTACACAAATGTTTGTGGTTATGATTTCACAACAGGGAAATCTAAAGGCCAACACCTCACAGGGTATTGCCCCAAGAAATTTCTTGTAAACCTAGAAAAGCAAAAGTTTTGTCAACTCTGATAAGCTACCAGCAATAATAAGGCAGGAAGAATAATTCTGCATTTCTGATGACTCTGTATTTTGCAATTATCCTTTCAGGTATTACATTTCTGTAAATAAAGGCCCGGTTGAGAGTCTGCTGAGGTCAACAGATATTGACCTAGCTTTTGATCCTCTCCTAAAGCAGCTTCTAATTTCATTACCAGGCTGTAAAAAATTTAATGATGATTGCTTCAACCTGTACATATATGATTATGCAGAAGAGTGTGCTTTTACCTGAATAGTTTTACAGTAAACACGACTAACTAACTTCACTTCAAAAATACAGGATTTTGAAGCTTTTGATATTTTATCAGGGGCTCCAGGTAACTTACACTTTTCCATAATTCAATTGTCCTCTCCAAATGAAAGTATACTAAGAGTTAAGAAAGACTTTGGCTTCACCTTTATAATGGATTGCACCTTGCCTGGAAAGCATTCTCATAATATAATTTCACCTCATTATTTCATAGTGATGAAAAAACAGTCACATCCCTTTCAATTAATTATTAATATTTATATGGCAGTATAAAGAAACCCGGTAATGTGCCTTTTAAACATCCCACAGCCAGCAAACACCCCTTACTTCTTCTACGAGGCACCAAATCTTTGCCACAGGACCAACATCTACATAGCAGTGCCTCTCATATCTACCTGTCATGGTTTAACCCCAGCCAGCAACCAAGCCCCACACAGCCACTTGCTCACTCCCCAAGTGTTCACTCAGAACAAGAGAGGTGCTGTGTTGTGCGGAGTTGTGGACACCAAAGCCAAGTCAGGTGGAGTCACTACTGCACATGCACTGTTTCTCATAAGCCCTGTCCTCCATTAGTTTAGGTGGTTCCTGCTGTAGTGATTCCCATAAGATGCAACTCAAATCCTGGGTTACAAGAGTTTCATGGTATTTCCATTATAATGTCCACCCAGATCCCTTTGGACCATAGGATTTGACATTGTAGTGAACTACTCCCTTTACTCCTACACTAGTTTGGACTTACCCAGAGATTGCAGTCCCTTAGGGATGTACCTGCTCCAAGTTTGCTTTTTCAGAGCCACATTATTTTCAAGGGCATACCTGCTGCTGCAGAGACTTATCCACAGCCACAGTAGCTTGGAGATGCACCTGCTCCATTGTGGTCTTAGCTATGGGCCACAATGCCTTCAGAGAAATACCTGCTCCAGTGTGGCCTTACCCACAGCCGTGGTCTCTTCAGAAGTAAAACTGTTCCAACATGGCTTCAGCCATGGCTGCAGTCCCACCTTAGGTGTACCTGCTCTGTCACGAGCTTATCCATGACCACATGCTTTGATGTGTTCCAGCATGACCTTGTGCACAGTCACTGATGCTTTGAGGTGTACCTGCTGCAACATGGACTTAAGCATAGCCACAGGTGTTTTGGAGTGCACATTCTCCAGTGTGGACTTATAGTTGGGCCATAATCCCTTCAGATGTATACCTGGTGCGGCATAGGTGTAATCATGGTCACAGATGCTTCAAGGTGCACCTGCATTGGTGTGGACTTATTCATGGCCACAGATGCTCTAGGGTGACCTGCTCCCACATGAAGTCATCCGCAGGTCACAGTCCCTTCAACTTGAGTTCATGCTGGAGTTGCAGCCTGTCTGCACAGCAGCACAGAAGTAGCAGTGATGCCATGGCCATCTGCCAGCCCAGGTGCATCACCGTTACTGTTATCAGAATGTTCCCAGGCACAGCAGAGTAAGATGATAAGCAGTACAGCAGCAAAAACAAAAAGCAGTCGCTAAGGAGTGCTAAACCCTAATATACAGTGAGGTAGGCAAACCCTGAGGTAGGCAAACCCCAAGTTAAGCAGAGAAGCTTGCTGATTAACAGCTGAACAGTAACAGCTATAAATTCCATCTAGCACATTTCCATCAAATCTGTTGCTATTTTAAACCCTTTGAGCCTCACACTGGGCCAGAAAAGGGCTGTTGTGGTTAACCCCAGCTGGCAACTAAAGACAATACAGCTGCTTACTCCACCAATGGTGGGATGGGAGAGAGAAACAGAAGAATAAGCATGAGAAAACTCATGGGTTGAGATAAAAATCCCCAGTTTAATAGGTAAAGCCATATATGAAAGAAAATCAGACCAGGGTTCACCACTTCCCATGGTCAGGCAGGTGTTCAGCCACTGCCTGGAAAGCAGGTCTCCATCCCATGTAACAGTTATTTGGGGTAACAAATATCATCACTCTGAACATCCCCAATTCTTTCTTCTTCATCCAGCTTTATATGCTTCTTCCTCCAGCTTCATATTCTGAGCATGTGGCCATAGTTGGAATATCCCTTTTATCAGTAGGGTCAGTTGTCCTGCTGTGTCCCCTCCCAACTCCTTGTGCACCCCCTGCCTACTCGCTGTTGGGGTGGGGTGAGAAGCAGAGAAGGCCTTGGCTCTGTGCAAGCACTGCTCAACAATAATAAAAACATCCTTGTGTTATCAGGACGGTTTTCAGCACAAATGCAAAACATAGCCCCATATCAGTTACTGTGAAGAAAATTAACTCTACCCCAGCCATAATCAGCATACTATCCTATCCCCTCCAAACTGCCCAGTTACTTTCTTTTTTTTTTTTTTTTTTTTGTATAAAGGATAACAGAAGTCTGAATAGAAAGCTGTATTTGCTTGTATAATCGTTTTACAAACTGCCAATTAACTGTGAACAAATCCTGATAACATTTATAAGCATGCCTATAATTAATTTGTAGTTACAAGTGGAAGCCAAACATGGGTTAAATATCTCCTAGTGCAGTGGAAAATAAATCTAGGATTATTTAAATATCTATAAGCTTTAAATGGCAACATTTCCTTCAACTCTATTCATCACATTATTAACGCTCTATACTTTCTGAATGAAAGGATTAATGATCAAGTATATGGCCTTAGGGTTAGCTGTGAGTCTAGTCATTGGGAAATGAGATTGCAGAGCGAGAAGGAGAAAAAAGTAAATAAATCCAATCAAGTGGTGAGTTACCCACAGATTTTGCCTGTTAACAAACACTTCCTATTGCAATTGTAGTTCACCTGACTACATGACAAATAGAAGAGGCTTATGTAAAAACAGTTTGAGATTATAGACCTTCAGTTTTTTCTCCACTAAAATGCAAAAAAATATTGTATGACTTATTTTAAACAAACTATTTTTCAACAGTTGGTGAGTGAGCGTGTGTTAATTTGCATGACCTATTACCTCCAGCATCTATTTGTTTGTGGTCTTTGCTTTTAGAAGAATTGGCATTAATTGTAAGTATGGAAGTAATTTGAAATGTCAGCTCAGAATTTTACAGCTTGGAACAGCTCATCCTTCAATAATTAAGTCAATAAAATTAACTTAATTTAATTTAAACAGTGATGCTTCTTTTTAGACCTTATGGAGTGATTACAATTAGTATTTCATAATTAGTATTTTATTGATGTCCATACACTGGGTTGCCTGGCATCATCAAGATATACCGATGATTGCAAGTAATTTGATAAACATTCAGAACTGTTGCATTAATAGCATGTCTCCCAATTATGTACTGAGTTAATGAATGTATTTAAATGTTATGGAGATGAATTTAAAGGACAGCTCAACCTTAATTACTATACCATTTCCTCCCTCTTCCCAAACATACTAATTATAATTTTAGTAGTTTTCACCTTTTTAGCATACAAGTATGAGGTTCCTTCGTAAATGCAGAACTAGAAAATTCATTATTTTTTTTTTTTCCTCAGGTGTGTTAACAGTGCTAAAATAGCAAGGGGTCATTTTCCTGTAAAATAAGGACTTCTGCAGACGGGGGAATTATATTTTCCTAGTCATCCCTAATTTGTATTTAATTTTCTCCAAGACTAACAGACAAGACAGGGCAGACAGTGCAACTAGGTGAAGCCCTTTCCAACAGTGTTTTAAGTTTTCCTCCTATTCGTTAAAGAACGCTGAGAAAGAGTGGAAGAGTTAGCATCATTATCTATAAAAAGGGTGTTTAAAAGTGTGTGCAGACATGTAGGAGAACTTTTTGCGTCTTTGTTTCAGCATAATTTGGTAACTCTAATGTCAGGGAGTCCAGGACTGAACGCTTTGTAATCCATGACAGCCAAAACCCACAATGGTCTCATACATGGAAATGATTTGGCCATAGAAACAACTGTCACCACACTGCTTTTGCAAACGAAAGAGGATATCAAGGAGGACAGTAGTCTTGAACTCAATGAATCCCCTGAAAATTTATTCTCTTGTGTGCACATGAAAACCTAAGTTTTTAAGGAAAAGCAAAGCAAAATTGCTGTCTCTGAGGGACAGAGATGAGTCATCATCTAGCAGATGGCTGATTTATGGTTTCAATTTCTTAACTTTGCCACTTTTAAAGGGACAGCTGATGGAAATCAATGCCAAGAAACATTCCTGTAAAAGTTGACTATGCTGCTAGAACATCCTTTTCTAACTGCAAACCCCACTTTAGCACAGAAAACAGACATTGGAAGAATATGATTTTTTGTTTGTCAGATATGATATAGCCTTAAAAAACAGATATGGTTTGCACAAATCCCCTAATGCATTACAGTACTGCAAGGAACAGAAATGTGTGATGTCCAAGGAGATTATGGCATTACAACCTGTCAAAAATAGTCTGTTGTGCTTCTCAGCTTCTTAACATTTCTTGTATCTTTAAAGGTCCTGATTGTATACAGTGAGTGTTATCTGCATGAAAATAGAGTAAAAGGAATATTAAATACATGGCTTGAGTGGAGCTTAAAATTAAAGATTTGTTACTCTGTCCAGTTACTTATTCTTCTCTCTCCCTTATTTGCTTTTTGCTACCTAGTTTCTTACAAAGCTCTCATACATTTTCAGAAAGTGCTTTTATTTGTTTGTGGGGATTTTTTACCATTTTTTTCAATGTATGTTATGGATAGAAGAGGGCAAAATCAGTCGAGAAGAAAGCCATTCCACACTAGGCAAAGAACTGTTCATGTCTTATGGCTAAAGGTAGTGGAGAAACATGATACTGCCCCTAAATGATGATCTAAACTAACTATTCCCATCCCTGCACAGCTAAGGCAATACGGTCTGTGGTGAGAGACTCTCCCTCCTGTGCTGAAAAGACAGTGTCTGGAAGACAGACGCCTGCACAAGTGGCACCAAGAACAGGCAAAGGCAGCAACAATTCAGCATCCCACTATGTGTCTGCTCCAAATTATGTGTGCATTCTCACTGAAGAAGTAGGACGTGTAAAGAAGGTGATCTAGTATGAAAATATATTTATTAGACTCTACAAGCTTCTCATTGCACTTATGCAAATCCTTGTAAATTCTTGGTCCATTGCACCTGTGACATTTCTTGGAGTGCAGTGAAAAAAGGGCAGATAAATTTATCTTTAATTATTGGCCATGACAAACATGCTGGGAATTTCTTCTTGTTCAAAAACATCCACATGCAGGAGGACTGTGTGTGCTCTGGTCCCTTCCCACCAGTTGGGATGCCTTAGATGTGCATCACTCAACAGAACTCCGTGGGTATTGTAAAAAAAACAACAGCTGCACTATTCTAACTTTATTGAGAAGATAGGGTAAGAAAAGAGACCTAAATGTAGATTTTTCTAAATTTAAAGAGTGATTACCATTGTGTTCAGCATCTGTTCATGGACTAAGCCACAATCCTCAGGAATGCAACATAACTCTTCCTTAACACTTGGAAGAAAACATCTATACTTTATACTCCTACATGAAAATGTAATTTGTCTTCAACATTTGGTGTTTTCCTTAAGAGCTTGCATTTCAGATCAAAAAGGAACATTGCACTTTGCTAACTAAGGGTCTAATAGGTGTGATAATATCGCAATCTAAGTATATCCCAAAGACTCTGAAACCAGAAAATTAGCAAAGTGAACTCTGTTTTCAGAAAGCGAACATACCTGACTTAAAATATTTTGAACTTTTGAGATGGGCGATAATACTTTTTCGTTATAAAACCAGTACTACGTGGGCCAGTGGCACAAGTATTCAGTATAAATGGAATTGCCTACACTCATAAATGTCAAATGAATGCAGTGTACTGATTTTGGGTTTCAGATCAGGTTTAATTTTAGAAGGTGTTCATCCCATTTTTAATTAAATACACATTCAGAATACTACATTTGTATATTACTATAGGACTAGTGTTCTAAAGGCTGAAAATTCTCATTTGTTGCCTTAATCCAACCAAAACAGGGCCAAACCAGTAGGTTAAAAGTCAAGTGTTTTTCTTGCAGTTTCTAAAATCTGGGAATTTTATTGAAGTCAGTAAATAACTGTACCTTTCTGGAGCATCAAGATCCTAAGAGTTTTGAATTGCAAGAAAATAATGTAGCAAAATTTAATGCAAGCTCCTACGAAGGGGAAAGGGCTTTTTGCTCTTAACTCTTTAATCAAGAGGACTTTCTGCACTTAGAAGCACTAAAAACACATCTGAATGGTCTGGCAAGTTTGTAATATACAACATGGAAGAAAAAACCCCAACAACAACAACCAAAACTCAAAATAAATACAAAAGCTGACAGCTGTCAGGTCCTCATTAGGTTTCTCTAGTTCCTCTTAACTGCTGACAAATCAACTATAGTATTGTCCTACCATGGAGCAGACTTTCTCATCTTGATACAGGCAACATTTCTCCATTTTACTACTAGGAACAGTACCTTGGAAGTGGGGTCCTGGGAAATGTATCCTCCATTATCAACACAAGGCATTCTTAACCCTTCCCATTTGTATTGCATTCATACTGATTCTTATTTTTTACAAATCTCTACAGAATTACCTTTTGAGTTCAGAATGAAGAATCATCTTATGAACCTCCTGTATTCCATCCTAAAACAGGGTTTTTAAATGATCTAACTTGAAGTTAATATTTCCATTAGGTTGAAGTTCATTAATATTCAACAGTTTCACATTTATAGATGTAACCCTCTTTAAAAGAACAAAAAACCCCACCAATTCGGCTCCACAGTTTGGTACAAGCTCTGATTTACCTTCAAATTCTGTGAAACACTGCTCTAACAGTTAACTGTTCCTGGTTTTACTTTTGTGTTTTTTTTTTTTTTTTTTCCTTGTAAAACCTGTGTTTTGCCTTTCATCCAGTGTATAAAATCAAAATGTAATAACAAGCTCCATGAGCAAAATGTCAGTCTGTCTAGCAACTGAAGCTGCAGCACCTAACTGTGCTAACTAGATCACTGACAGTTCAACACTGTCAATAAATGACAGTGTTGGTATGAGTAATGTGTATACTTAAGGTTATATGTAATGGGAATAAAGTGTTCTTCTACTGTCAAAGGTATATAATTTCTGACTCTGCATAGTAGAACCTTGCTTGATAACTCAGCAGGCTAGCAGACAAGGACACTAACAGCTGAAGACCAGTGCAGTGACAGGTGTAGCTGCTACATATTTCTGGAACATCATGATATAACTGCAACCTTATTAGAGAAGCAGAGGAGGAAGCAAAAAAAAACCCCAAAACTAAAAAAAGGCCTTTAAGAGGAATTGCCTCAAGCTCAAGTGTGGCAGTACATGTACTGGAGACACTATAATGCTTGTCGCAAATAAGCAAGAATGACAGACTAAAACCTGCAGATGCCAGAGAGCTGATAAACAACCATAAAGCCTTGTTTTTGTATCAATTCCTCAGCATTAAATCCAAGTTAAAAACCTACCAGTCAAACAACCCTCCCAAGACCCCCACTAAAGAGTTTTCCTTTAGTCATTAAAAAGCGGATGGAGTACCATCTGTATATGTATTCTGGCAGTTTATTATTGCTGATGATATTCAAATAGCAGGCCTAATATTGCTAACTAGAGTTTTGGAAGTCATTCTGTTTTCTTACACACAACACTGCCCCCCACTTCTTCCCTCAGCTGCTGAGGACATTTGCAGCTATGCAGGGAGCAGCATAATATTGCATCTATACTGTTTGTCCCTTATCCAGAGGGAGGAGAGCTATAAGAGATGCATCTGGAAGGTGTGACTGACATCTTAAGAAAAGAGAGTGTGAAAGTGCCTAGGGAAAGTTTAATTTGTTATGCCTCTCTCCTGGCTACCCGTTTACTCATCATACTGATCTCCCTCAACTTCACTGAGCAAAGTTTTCACACTGTGGTGGATTGACCTTGGCTGACTGTCAAGCCTCCACCCAGCCACTCTTTCACTCCTTTTGCCCTCTTCATTAAGGCAGGAGTGGGAGAAAATGAGCTGGAAGAGCTCATGGACTGAGATAAAGACAGGAAGTGCTTACCAGTTTCCACCACAAGGCAAAAGAGGCTCAATCTGGAGAAAATTTATTTGATTGATTGCCAATTTAAAAAAGAGTTGGATAGCAAATAAACAAAGAACAAAATGATAAAACATTTCTCTCCTGCTTCCCAGGTTCAACTTCTTTCCTTCATCCCCAACTCTTCTACCTCTCCCCCATCCCTGAGTGGTGCAGGAGACATGGGGAACGGCGATTGGGACACATGGGGGTTGCGAGCCATGGGCATATAGGACAACATATCCCTTATCAGGTTACATATTATATTTGTTTGCCTTATTTCTGGTGTCAGTTTTCAACAAGATGATACTGAAAGGATATAACAATAGCTTAAGACCTACACAGGTAGGTCATGTTCAGTACTCTTCAAATGTATACCTTTTCCTTCTGTTAGGAAGTCCTGAATAAATGCAACTGGTGGCAAAATAGGAATCCTTATAATATTTTCCTCTAGCTTTTCTAAGGCTTTAAAGAGTAATGTTACTCAATTGGGGGAAATAAAAAAGTTTCTCCCTCTGATCAACAAAGTTACTAAAGAAAAATCCTGCATTTGGAGTTCGGCATTGACTATTCTCCCAATGAAGCTAAGCTGGGAGACTTTAATATGATTGCACTGGTAATACAAAAAAAAAAAAAAAAAACCAAAAGCAAAACCATATTGGATATCAGGTACTTTTCTCCTTTATTCTCATTAAACAAGAGGCATGTTCTGCTCTCTATCTAGCAAGTACCCACCTCTCCCTCAAAACTGAAAAAAAAAAAAAAAGGAGGGGGGAAAACCCTTTTCCCCTTATTACTGTAATCATCCATGTGTATTCTTTACTACCGTTTGTTGATGGAATTGACATCAAGCCTTAGACCATCCTCATGAAACTTTAAAGTATCAATAGTTCCCTTTATCCAAAAAAAAAATAACCTGATACAAACAGCAGCCTAAGCCTTCTCTCCCATTTTGGTGGCTTTTGAGCTTTGTTGTATCAAATGTCTGCATATGTTTTATAAGACTGTAGTTTAATGCATCTCTCTGAGCAGGGGAATGTAAAAGGCCCTTATAGAGTTCAAGCTCCTGTTCCTGGGGCAGAACAGAGGAGAAGGAGAAAGAAATGATCTTTCATTTTATGGAATAGAGAACATTTTACAGAATTTTGGAGAAGAGTTTGTTTCTAAAGATTTAGTTAAACAAGTACACAATTAGCAGATTACTTGAGAGAAAAGTGTGTATTTACACAGTAGTTGGGAAGTGCTCTTCACTGTCCTCAAGTAGTTAGTGACTGCTTAAAAGAAAACAAACCCACACACAAGCAACACACAACACCACATATTCCTGAATCACCCTGAACCATTATTTCCCAGTGAATGAGGAAATCTGAACAAGAACTGAACAGCTCCAGAAAGATAAGTGTATTTGGTTTACCTTTTATGAGTTTAGTGTGACAGTCAGTTATGCAGGACTAACATTAAGATATAGGAGATAGAAACGAAGAAACAAGACAGAGGTCAGAAGCAGAGTACTAAGTTAGTGACAGAGATTTAAGTAAGCAATACTAAACAAGCTGGCAATATAAATTTAAGGAATCTGACATCAAGAATTGCACAAACAGAGAAGGTATGAATATAGTGTAGATGCTTTGGGAAAGGGCTCTTAGTAAACATTTTGCAATGGGTATAAAAGTAGGTAAGTTGAATGGAGGCTGAAAAGCTACAAACAAATGTTTTAAGCACTGAATTCAAAGGACAAAAATAAATAGGGAAGAAAAGTTTTTATTTTGCAACAACAAATAAATGTATTTTAAAGAAGGGAAACATCAACCATGCTTGTTCAGTCTGTTAGACTCAAAGAGGCAACTGGATTTAAGGATGAGATTTTCACATTTGATTTCATTACTTTTAATAATTTTTCAGCACTGATACATGTAACAAGCAGAAACACAAGCATACCTGCTGGATAAGTCTCAACTGGTGTGTTAGGAATGGACCTCTTCAGATGACTTTTCTGAGTAAAGTTTATATGCTTACACAGTAGGATTTCATCACATAATTTTGATAATGGTGCACATTAGTTCTACTATATTTGTCTGTAATACTCGTTCTAAAAAGAACTTTGAAAGAGAAGTCAAAATCATGCTATTTAGTAGCTGTTAAGAAAGAGATATCTTCACAATGGCATTTTCAAATGAAAGAATATTTCTGTCTTAAATGTCAAAGGAACCACAATCCCTGTGTCATATGAATCAATCAGAAGGCAAAGAAAAATAAAAAATATAGCTTGACACTTGTGTGGGATAGCTGTTTGCTCTACAAACACAGATGAACAATGAATTCAAAGAGCTTTTTATCTTGTTCCAATCGGAAACCTGATGAAGAAAAAACTCTGCATTTAAATAGTATTATGGTTCAGATATAGGCAACCCCCTGCAAATTCAAAAGTAACATCAGATTTTAAATTACATATTTAAATTTGAAGGCTCTGGAATTTGTGATTTGCTTTGATTGTATGCTCTGACTGTGGCTTTTCTCTTTTGTCCAATGTTAATATCTAAAATATACTTTACACAGTTTCAAAAAGTTGTGAAACAAACATTCAGTGGCAGCCATTCTAGCCTCCTGAGGTGACAGACAGGTAAATGATTCACAATAGTTGAATTTACACTGAAGATTTTGTAAAGGTTTACAATTGAACTGGTTAACATGAGTATTACAACATATGATTTAAACAAACTTCAAGGCGCTTGAGTATATGTATTTTGGTAAACTTAGCGATTATATAAAAGCATTTATTCTTATGGACATTGCAGCTCCTATCCTTTGTCTAAATTATTTTATTTTGTGGATTACAAATCCAGAGACAACTGTTCCAAAGGCAATATGAGTCTTTAATGTTGATCCAGTTATTAGCACATGTCCTAAACTGATATGCCTAAATATCATTATGAAATTTTGATTGCTTTGAAAAAAGTATTTCTCAAATTAAACAGCATTTTTCATTTCTACAATACCCAAGGGCAATAATTCATGTATAGACTAATGGTCTCAAAATTCTGCTTGTTGACTGTTAACTGCAAAATTCAAGCAATGTGTAAGGACATAAAGAGCTTTCAGTATAGCACTGCCTTTAACTTAATGTATTTAGTTCTTCACTCTTGTAGATAAATATACATTCCCAAGCTTACTTCTTGGGTTTACTTTGCTATTTAAAGTAGTAGTATTAATTATAGTGGCTTGCATTAAGCACCCACCTCACTGCCCACAGCTTTATCTTGTCCTGGAAATAAACTTTGGTTAGTTAGGATTAATATCTGATGCTGTGAATGTGCATACTACTTTTTGATGTGAACATCAAAACAGAAGAATTTTTCTGACTGAAAAATTCATGTTCTTATAAATATAGAGAATGTGTGCACACATAGAGAATATGTACTAGATTGTAAGTGCTTCCCTCCCAGACAACTTGCTGCGGTAGAGAAAACTAAATACTCTGTCACATCAGACTGTGTCCCTATGCAATATCAATGTTATGCTTGCTGTGTTTTCCTTTCAGTTGACCTCCCCCTATGAGTTGATGTTCTTTAAAATCATATAGATGGGTGAGTTTCAGCAGAGCTCTGTGGAAGGGGGAAAAAAAAAGCATGTGTTATGACAAAACTTTTGCTTAATTGTTCACTTCAATAATTCACAGGTTGTCCTTTGTAGGAAGTGTAGCACTGAGTGGATTTTGAATAAAACTGCTAATAGACAAATTATAGATTTTCCCTCCCTCCTTTCTACTAGGGAGCAATGCCTCAGATCTAAGATCAGGGTTTAGCCTGGATAAAGAAGCTGTAGTTACCAAAGTCACAGCCTGGAAAATGAAGAATACTTTCTTCAAGTGGTCAGGGAAATCTGATCCTTACTCAGTTTTAGAGACTGCATGCTGTTTTGCGTTTCATAGATACTTGTACAAATGAGTTTTCTACGCAGATAAATTCACATTTAACAATCTTTGAGTGTAAATGCTTATGTTAAGAGACCTCTACAACCTATCTTAAACTCACATGCATGCTTTTCTGATCAAAAAAAACCCCTGAATACATAGTACAGCAAAGTTACTATTTCTCTTTTAAAAACCATGTTCTCACACAAATCACTTTTTTTTTTTCCAGTTTTTTTCATACTTGTTATTGCGAAGGCATACATCCATGCCATGGATGGTAATCAAACTGGAAGGTGATTCAGTTGATCACCTTCAAGTACCGGACTGTACATTATATCTGCAAAGACAGTTCAACTAGGGAAATCCAAATATTAAAAAAGCACCCTACCAAACCACAAGCAAGAAACTTCTTATTAAAATACAGAAATTAAACCAAGAAAGTCTAATTTTGCATGTTGAAAGTGCAGGAAATAAAGGTTTCTAGTAATTGTACTGTTCAGCTACTGATCAAATCTGTAATCAGTATTTAACATGCCTGAATACAAATGCAAAAAAAAAAAAAAAAGAATGGTATCATGGATTTGAGGTACGTGGGTTTTGATTTTGTTTTTCTTGGTGGAGGGTTTGCTTTTCTAGGAATGACTAGAAAGTGAAATGAAAGGTAGAGCTTCTTTAGTTCAAGTACTTTGAGGATTTTTTTTTGTGTTTGTGGTTTTTAATTATTTATTGGTTTTGGTTTTGTTTTTAGTTTGGTTTTGGTTTAGTTTTACCCTCAATTAATTACTTATTAAAAGAAGTAACATAAAAGTTCTCCTTTTTTAATTCCACTGTTTGTGTTTGCATAATTCTTTTGACACTTGACTTATCTACATGCCCACTAAACATCACTAGGCTTGCCTAATCTTAGGGAAATTTTACACACCAGCCACCTTAACAGGGTTTGACTCTAGGATTCTGTTGAGTCATCAAGCCAACAGAGAAATTCTATATAATTCTCTTTATTAACATCTCTACATCTTGAGCTGTGTGCCTCCAAAAAGGGACCCCAAAGAAACACCTTGGCAGTTATATCCTTACAACTGAAGTAACATTGAGATCTCAGAGCATGTTGCTTCTTAGTGGCTTGATTAGTCTGTCTCCTTCTTAGGCATTATCTTGTTATGTTATATACAGTGTTTCTATGTTCTGTTTCACATCCTCTTAGGATGGTTTAAACAGATTCTGTGGTTAGCTCTTTGTCATGTTGTAATGTGGTTGTTGCAGGTCATGTACAATGGCCTTTAGGCTTTGTCCACTAATGCAGAACTACTAAGGTAATGTTTCTTTCCGGAGTAGTTTTGGTTTTGTTATTATTAAAATTCCTGTTATTTACTATATGGGAGCAGAATTTTTGTAGCCTTTAAGATATGAGCCCAGCTGAGTACAGCAAGTGTTACACATTGAATACAAACTGTATTAAAAAGATTATTATAAAAATCAATATCCCATAAACAATCATTATGCCCAGCCACCTAAATCAGGTATCCAGGTGGTAATCCAAGTCCATGCTTCTCAGAGTACTTCTGAAGTGTTACCCAATTGTACTTGATGCTTTAATTTTTAAATTAAATTTAATTTTTTAATTGTTCTCACAACTTCTGGACATCAGCTGAAATCCTTCCACTTTGGTACATACAATAACTGGTATTAATTATTATACTTATAGCCCCTTCTGAGGCTAACAAATAATCTAATGTAATTCCATTTTGCAGTGTAATTTTAGAGAGTTGTGAAGCCTCTTCTTGTAATGTTATAATTGCATCATCAGTATTATTGCTGATTTTATTCTACAGTGATGTTATTGCTGTAAAATTTCTATTGCGTCGGAAATGTTAACTAAGACTTTTTCTAATTCATTGACTCCCAACCAGGGAAGAAAAAAGCTAGCAAAGAAATAGAATGTGGTTGGCCTCTCTACTAGTGGATTCCTGTTTCTGGTCCTATGAACAAGTGTTTGCAATCACAATCCTGATTCCATAGTTAGATTTAAGAACAGAAATATCAGGAGTAATGGCTCCTAAGGTTTAAATTCCCCACAAATCTGGTAATTATTGCAAGCTCAATCGCCACATACCCAAAGCCACCTGTTCCTCTCAAGTAAAAGCCAATGTATTGGAAAGGTCTCCAGGTATTCCCATTATTCCCACTTTCATTGGTTACCTTCATTAAAATTGCCCACAGGGGTATTATTATCTTGTAGGAGCTTAAGTTGACTGGGGTCAGCATGATGTTTTACACTTCGCATATTTGTTCTTTGCTTCTGGGATTACCACCTTCCATGGCTGTGAGTCAATGTAGTCTCAATGGAAAATAATATTTGTCCACAAAGTAGTCCATGATACGTTATTTTGTATGGGGATCCCTATCAGTGGGATTCCTCAAAACTGAGTGACTTGGAAGATAAGTACATATCCAATGGCCAGCTTTATTAGTAGTTTGAACTTACATGATAGGTTGAAATAGAGAGGATTTTGCTCCACTATTAAATGAGGCTGCATAGATTTAGATATTCTCTCTGCCGGTGTAATAAGTATGGTTAAGGTTAGTAACCTTAACCATAGAATTTCCATAATTTCCTCCAGAACTTGGAAATCTCATATTCAAGTATCTCTGGAGAAGAAATTCAAGTTGTTTCAGTTTCTAGAGCAGTGGTTGTAGTAGATTCTTCCTCCACTGGTTGCTATTCATCCACTAAATGATCCTCTGGCAACTGCATCACGTGCAAGTGGTGGATCTAAGCTTCCTTTCCTGTAAATTTACAACAAAGTAAGAACATAATAAGGCAGTATAGAGCCCCTCCCACCTGGGTTCTAATTTAGGTATGTGGGGAAATACTTTCATTAGAACTCTATCCCCATTTCTGAAAATCAGTTACCTGTGTCTCCAGAGAGATGGGTTGGTGCCACTGGGTATGACACCCTTGAGTATTGAAACTGTCTTGCAAATTTAGAACATACTGTGTTAAATGTTCATTTCCATTCGAGAAGATTGTTTTGCCTGGAGTATAAGTCCCTCGTATAGTTAAATATCTCCCCAAAAAGACTTAGGCAGGCAATAGTCCTAAGGCAAGTGTTGTTTTAGGCATTTTGAATGGCCCATAAGGCTAAATTTAATGCTTCTGTCTATTTTAACCCTATGTATATGCAAATTTTATCTATTTTCTGATTAATAATTTGATTTTCCTTTATACCTACCTGTATGCTTGAAGGTGACAAGCATTGTGCAATCTTTTTTCTATTTCTAAGCTTTTATAAAGTCAGTTGAATATTCTGCTGTGAAATGCATCCTCCTGTCTGATTCAATAGATTAGGGTACTCCATACCTAAGAATAATTTATTTAAGGAGAGCTTTTATTACCCCTTCACAATTTGATTTTCTTGATGGGAAAGTCTCCATCCATCCTGATAATTCGTCTGCTATCACTAGCAAATATTTAATTCACATACTGTAGGCATTTCAACATACTCTACTTGCAACCTTTGGAATGGGAAAAAAAGCTTTCCAATTCACACATGGGTTTTAGATTAGTTTATCTGACATGTAGGACAGGCATTAATTATTGTTTTAGTGGCTGCATAGACGCCTTATGCCACTTTTACTTGCTGTACTTGAGTAGGCATTGCTTCCAATCTTTCTTGAGCTTTATCATGCAACCATCTGGTTATAGTCATCAAATATTTCTTCAGTAAGACAGGTTCCTCCCCAGCTACTGTCCATATACTGTTCATATTCTACTGCTTTCTATTTTCGCCACTTGGCTTTTTCTTCATTTGTCATATTTGGCTGAATGTCCAGTTTTCTTGGATGCTCAACATTGGGCCATGAGCTCTCACCTAAAGTAACTGCCATAACATTTGCTGCAGGCTGACAAGCTGTGGCTCTTGTTGCTGCATCAGCCGAGGCATTCCCTTTGCTTATTATAGTAATGTGCCTTGTGTGGATTGGACAGTGAACCACAGTGGTCTCCTTTGGAAGTCGGAAAAAGATGCGTCACCTCTCAGTAAATTGCAGGGAGCTACTGAACTCAGAGGACCTTGACTGAATGGGGTCTTATCACTCAGTCTCTTTTGACAAATTCCCCCAAATGTACAAGGAATTTTTTATCATTTCTGTCCAAATCTCTTCCATTAATTGACAGATATTACAGTGCTTAGTAGATCAGAACTCTACAAAGAGTTCTTCTGTGACAGATACCTGAAGCCTCATATTAAAACTTAGCCCATTTTTTGTGGCTACAGCATAAGACAAATGCATTTCTAATCTGTTACTTGTTTGAACCATCCAAATACATAACCAGCTGCAAGTGATGATATTTCCTTAGGGGTTAATTATTTAAGAATGAATATTTTCAGTGTTCAGTCAGCTTTACTGTCTAGCACCAATCTGCATCTCTATTAGAGCACATTTTCTGTCTCTTGCCTCCTTTGTACATTTTAGTTTACATTTAAGTCACTTGGCTTGCATCCCTGTTAGCTTCTTTGTTCTCATCTTCTAAGTTGGCACTACCAACTCTTCCCAATTTATGACAAGCTGTGAATGTCATTAACACTGTATCCCCCTCCCATCTCCAAAGCAATAATGATGATGACATGCAAATGACTAATTCGATCCTACTGAAGTAATTAAGAGTCTTAACTCTGATTTCAGAACTTGGGATTAAGTCACTAGAGAACACTTGACAAATTTTTCCACTTTTATACAGGTACTTGAACCCACTATTTACTTTTTTAGACAACTCTAATACAGGCCAGTATTCCAGAGTGACTTGCAATAGAGTTTGAAAGGATGTTTCCCCCACCCTCCCTGATTCATTAAAAAATACAAATCAAAACTGAAACACATTTCTTCTAGACATTCAAACATTGTGTTGGTATTTTGAGATGTTTAATTTACATATACAAGTGTTTATTGTAAACCAAAGGTCTTGTATTTTAAGAACACTTGCAATTTCATAAGCATAACTATGAAAAAAAAGTGTAATCCGCAAAAATCTGCTGTGGGAATTACTGCACTTTTCAATTGGCTCAGGAAGGGCTATAAAGTTTTGTGGGGATAGAATCATAGAGTCACAGGATAGTTGGGTTGGAAAGGACCTTAAGATCATCTAGTTCCAACCCCCCTGACATGGGCAGGGACATCTCCCACTAAACCATATCACCCAAGACTATGTCCAACCTGGCCTTGAACACCGCCAGCGATGGAGCATTCACAACTTCCCTGGCCAACCCATTCCA
Organism: Psilopsiagon aymara; assembly: GCA_024733675.1. Classification (NCBI taxonomy): domain Eukaryota; kingdom Metazoa; phylum Chordata; class Aves; order Psittaciformes; family Psittacidae; genus Psilopsiagon; species Psilopsiagon aymara. The sequence goes on from JANRGW010037306.1 coordinate 19,608, forward strand.
GTGCCTCGCCACCTTTACAGTAAAGAATTTCTTCCTCATATCCAATCTAAATTTCCCCTGTTTAAGTTTAAACCCGTTACTCCTTGTCCTATCAATACAGTCCCTAATGAAGAGTCCCTCCCCAGCATCTCTGTAGGCCCCTTTCAGATACTGGAAGGCTGCTATGAGGTCTCCATGCAGCCTTCTCTTCTCCGGGATGAACAGCGCCAACTTTCTCATCCTATCTTCATACAGGAGGTGCTCCAGTCCCATGATCATCCTCGTGACCCTCCTCTGGACTTGT
>JANRGW010037309.1:0-38589 GCA_024733675.1 Psilopsiagon aymara
ACAGTTCCATGTCCTTTTTATGTTGAGGACACCAGAACTGCACACAGTACTCCAAGTGAGGTCTCACGAGAGCAGAGCAGAGTGGCAGAATCACCTCCCTTGACCTGCTGGTCATGCTCCTCTTGATGCAGCCCAGGGTACAGTTGCCTTTCTGGGCTGTGAGCGCACACTGCCATCCAGTCCAGGCTTTGTGCATCCAGTACATTGGGGTGTTCATCCCATCCCTCTGCTGCAGGGGGTCTCATGGACTCTTGCAGGTCACCATGCAGGAGATGGGAGGTGGGCACGTGCAGCTCCATGCTGCTTCATCCACCCTGGAGGGAGTGTTCAGCCATTGGTGTTGGTTCTCTGGTGTGGGGAAGGCTCAGCCTATGCCTTAGGGAAGTCTCGAGATGCAAAGCACCCCAAGGAGTCTCCTCCCAAGTTGTTGTAGGCAAGAGACCTTTGTCAGTGTTCGAGCTCATTGCAAGGGGTGAAAGACAAACGCACTCACCACCTCCCTCATCAGCTCCATTCCGTGTGTAATTTACAATCCAGGGAGTTGCATTTTTATTACCACCCCATTTCTCAGGCTCTTGGCTGGCACCATTCCCAGGAGGCAATACAGGAACACTTTTGTATTGAGACCTTAAACAGGAGAAGCTTTTCCTCATGAGCCTTTGGATCTATATGAGGATTTAAAGTGCAGTTCCTGAAATAAGCATTAATAAAATGTGGTTTTGTGCATTAATTTCCAAGACTTTTTTTTTTTTTTCCCCAATGGAATTGATACCGGAAAAAAAGGCTCACAGGGGAAATGAGAGTCACTCCCGTCATCTGCATAGAATCACTTCCACTAGAGATTACAGTTGTGTTTGAATTATAGGGTAATTCATCTGTCAGGATGGTAAGTGTTATAGAAGACCCCTGGAATTTCCTTGGAAGCTCTCAGTACCTCTTAGCCTTGAGATGTAGGGAGGTTTTAATATGAAAAGATGTGGTACTGTGCTGTGCTAATGCCAGATATTGATTTACTACCTGTAGCAGATGTTACAGGGCAGCTGACAAATTGGTGCCTTATGAGTATCGAGGCCCCTGAAACACGGTTCTGGAGTGAGGCTTGTGGAGGTGACAGGAATAATCCTCAGGAGGAGGAGCATCCCTCAAACAGCACATGCTGGATCCATGCATTGTGCGAGAAGCTTTTCCTGGGTCCGGAGACAGGAGCCTGGTGGCCTTCAGGACTGAGCCATTCCGGAGCGCTCCCCTGAGTGTGGTGGGTGTCACACTGGGATGCCTGAATCAACAGAACCTGGGAAGTTTTGATGGAAAGATATATTTAATGCCTGGCCTCATTCTGACATGAATGATCACATAAGTGCCAAGGCAGGTTAAAAATAGGCAGCATCTCCATCCAGCAAAGTTCAGGAGGCCCGGAGCTGCAGGAAGGAAAATCCAGCGCAGGAAGCCACTTTATTTCTGCTCCAAACCAGGGTATTTCACATCTTGTGTCTCAAAGAGGTTCATTTGTTGAGTTAATAGCAGTTGATAAGCTTTTTCTTCGAGGTTTCTCTTCCTGGTAATGGACTGACTTTAATCCTGCTTGTGCTTGTGAGTACCACTGTGGGCACGGCTGCAGTGCGTTGTTGGGAAGCTCGTGAGGTGCTTTGCAGCATCTCAGTGACCTTTCGGATGTCTGCGGCTCCTACTGCCTGTCCCCCTGCTCTCTCTCATCTAGTTTGAATCCAAGCTCTCTGGAGCCTTGAGTTCTTCCTTGAGTGCTGGCAGGCTCCCAGAGCTTTGTCTCTGCCCACTCCAAGATGTGGACATAAGGGATCTTTAGTAGGGGTCTTGTGACTGGTGATGCTCCCTGTTCATCTCCTGCTCTGGGATTTACAAGGTCCTGGGCTCTACACACCATGAAGAGCTTTAGAGATGTGGGTAGGAGGGAGAGAGAAATTCTGCTGCATCCCGGAAACCCCACCAGTGATGCTGGAATGTCTCTGGGTTTCTCTTCACCTGTCAGCATTTCTCAGCAGGATGTTTCCGACCTTGACTGCAGTGGGGGGAGATGCAGACTCTGACAAAATCCAGTTTCATGTGAGGCACAGAAATACTTGGTAGATAAAGTGCTGTGGTTGTTCCTCACTTTCCTCTCTGTGCCTGGAATTGGAGCAGCTCCCTTTCTGCTGCGAACCAGGCTGCACTTTCTCATTGTTCCTGTAGAGATGGATCCCCTGTTTCTTCGCATGGAAGTTCATCTACTGCCTTCCCAAATTTGCCTGGCCTGCAGCCAGTTAGTCTAGGGAATGTGTGCACTGTGGGCTGTAGTTCATGTCCTTGCTCCTCGTTAAAGTGAAAAACACAAACAAAAGGCAGGGCTGTGAGCCACAGCAGGGCTGTTGAGGAGCCAGGACCATAGAAATGTGCCGTGAACCTGCATGGAATTGTAGCATCCCCTGCTTTCCTGAATGGGCTTTCCCAGTGCACCAGTGTGCACCTCGTTCTGCAGCAGATGAGCACACACGTGAAGTGCTGTGTTTAGTTTGACTCATGGTGTTCCCCTAAATCCATCCCTCCCTGCTGTCCTGATGCTGAATGGAGTTTTCAGTGCTCTTCCCACCTGGCTCTCAAACTCTCCAATTTGATGGCAGGTATCTCCACAACCTGCTCCTCTGCTTGTGTTGGTATTCCATTCCAGATTGGGAATGAAGAACCTTACTGCATGGAGGGTGTGCTTGTAGCTGGTAATTAACACCCAGCACTCTGCCAATGCATCTCATACACAGAAACCCAGAGCTGGAACAGAAACCACCCAAAACCCCCAAGGTCTGCCAATTGAGTTAAACCTAAAGTAAAATCCCCAGCCAAATGTCTGCAGAATAAATGTGGGGAGGATGCTGGTTCCTGCATGGAGCTCAGGAGGTGTTTTCCAACTACAGGGCCCAAGAGATAAGGAACATTAAGCGCTAATGGGACTATTGCAGCTAGATCTTCCCCTCTTGTGTGCTGTGTTCCAGCTCTGAGCGGATGCTTTATGAGGAGTTAACTCCTCCAAAGTTGTGGAAGTGCTGACAGAGCTGAGCTGCAAGCACTGCTAATGGAAGTGTCTGCTTCCAGAGGAGCTTGGGAGCTGGGGTTAGACACAGTGCACTCAAAGGCAGGGTAAGTCCTGTCCTAACAAATGAAGTTTGCAGCTTTCAGGTGAAGAACTAATCTGTACATTAAATATGCCTGCCAGCCATGTGGCCTGGCTCCAGAATTATGGATTGCTCTCACCCACATGCTTTTTCCTCCTCTTTGTCATCCTTTCTGAACATGAGCTTAACAGAAAGGCTAACACCCTTGTCCAAATGCCTCCCTAGCAAGCATGCCTCAGCCCTGGCCAAAGGAGCTGTCAGAGCCCAGTGTAGATCTTCACTGCCCTGAATCCCTACACTTTCTGGCATGTAGAGAGCTGGGGAGAGGAGTTTAATGGAGCTGTTGTTGTGGAGAGCAGCCTTGTCCCCAGTGGCCAGATTGCCCTGTGCTTCTCTGATGTGACACCAGCACACCAAGGATGTGATCTCCAACCATGTGGGATTTTCTGGCAGCTCTAAATTCAGTGTGTGTCACAAAGGGATTGAGCTGCTGGTTCATTACCCCTCTGTGACAGCCACTGTGCTCACAGCCAATGTGCATGGATTGTGTGTGGGTTTGTGTTGTTGCTCCCAGTTCAGAGCTGAAGAGGTTACAAGCTGATTTGCCTCCCCTTGGTCTGCTGGTGCTTCTGGGTGACTCCAGCTCCTGAGAAGTGTCTGCTGCCTGATAGCACTCAGTGATGCTTCTAGATACCAGGTCATCAGGAGGGCTCTGCCCAGCTCCTGACCATCAGCAGGCAGGAACAGGCAAGGTCTCATGTGGCCTAGGCGCAAAGAGAATCAGATCCACAGTTTTATAGCCAAGCTGCAATGTTGCACCTGCAATAAGAATCTGTAATGTGGCAACAGGCCTGAGACCTCCTGGGAGGTAGCTTTTAGTTTCAGACCTCTGTAGCTCTTTGGTTGCTTGTGCCATAGCTGAAGACAGCAATGTGTGTGTGCAGGTATACACAGACATGTATTTATACAGGCAGTGATAGTAAGAAGCGGTTTGCTGTCTCTAAGAGTATAAAGGCCAGAATCGGAGAGGCATTTGGATGCCCGAGGCTGCACTGAAACAGGACAAGACCCAAGTGAGTCAGGCTTGTAATTGCTTAGAGTAATCTTAAATACTTCTGAGCACACATGTGCATCTTCAGGGGTCTGTGTTGTCTTAGCAAACCTGGTCCTTAAGCAGTAAGGAATAGGGAGAGCCCCAGGGAGTCCTGCAGCACTCATCAGCCATGTGGGAACTGTGACAAAGGAGCTACCTGTGACTTTCCCAAGGCTTTGTGAGAAGGCAGTGGCAGAACATCCTTTTTCTTCCATTGCACTGCTCCCCAGCTCCCCTCCCTGCCCTTGTCACAAGGGCTGAAAGCTGTGGACTCACTCATGCAGGCCCCCAGCTTTCTCATTTCTGCTGGGTCTGCCTGTAGCCACCATTCACAAGCCTCAGACAGACTCACACATCCTGTGGCTGCCCCATCCCTGGCAGTGCTCAAGGCCAGGTTGGACGGGGCTTGGAGCAAGCTGCTCCAGTGGAAGGTGCCCCTGCCTGTGACAGGGGTTGGAACTGGATGAGCTTTAAGGTCCTTTCAACCCAAACTGCTCTGTGATTCTGTAATTCATTCCACGAATCCTTGAGCTCTTGGAAGGGGCAGCCACAATTGCAGGTTGTGAGTTTGCTTGTGTTCTCCTGTTTGGCCCCCTCCACCCCTCCTTCCATCTCCCCTTGTTGTTTGTCTGCTATTTTCTTTTGATTTGCAGCTTTATGGAGCACTGAGTTTGCAGCAGCATGTGATTACCCTCTATGGAGCCTTTCCCACTGACAGCATGATGAGCGGAGACAGTGTTCGGTGCATATACAATTTAAGCCAAGCAGGAGGCCAGTCCAACACCTCACTTGCCAATTTACTGAGTCAATATTGTGCACAGGATAATGTTTGTTGTTTGCTTCTGTTGCTAAAACACTTCTAGGGTGTTTAGAGCAATATAGCAATGTCCTCACCTCCCCCCTGTAGGGATGAGCTCTTCAGTTAAACCGGGACCTCACCATCGCTCTGAGAGGAACAGCCAAGGAGGGAGAAAGGGAATTGGGGACCTCCGTTTCTCTGTGATCCATTGGGGTGTTGTGTGAGTGACAGGCCTGGGCAGAGTGTGGGGAGACGAGTCCCTTCCACTGATTAGCTGATAAAGTGTGTTGATGTAAGAAACTCTAAAGACAATGGCATCTATGTAGGTAAAAAGGTGTTCAAGCCAATGGGAGGCAGTGGGTAGATCATCTGCAAAGCAGCCTCATAAAGGAGCCACAGGCTTATCTCATTCCCACCAATATCCCTCGCTTTGGATGTCGCAGTGAACCATGCCTCACTATCTGATTTACAAAGGTGTCTGTGTCATTTCCACTGACAGCTCAAGGCACAAGGGGAGACTCTGAGTGGGTGCATGCTTCCGCTGTGTAGCAACCCCTGCCCTGGGAGCAAACCTGCCCAGCTTTCAGGTTGCACATCAGTGGTAATAACTCTTGGTAGCAGGGGAAGCAGACACTTGTTCTTGGCAAGCCTATCCTATCTGTTGGAGGACTTTGAGCGATGCCCCAGGCAAATTGCTGTTGGCTCTCTCAGGACATGTTTCTGCCTCAGGTTTATTTCTTTTCCCAAAGAACACAGACAACATTTCCTGCCTCTCTGCAGCAACATGACGATGTATGTCCATGAGGCACTTACAAGCAAAGGTGTGGATGTTGGCACACAGACCTTGGGAGGCACCAGTGTGTGGTGGCAGGGGGGTGATGGCAGCACAAGAGAGGAGAAAGGGCTCCATTTTGCTTTGGCATCTGAACCTTTCATCTGTCATTGTCAGTATTGTTAAACATCAGTGTCCACAGGGGCTTTGCCTGAGCTCAGAAGGGGCCTCTTATGATGGTTCTGGACAAAAAGTCACTACTAAGCTGAGGCTTCATCTTTCAATTCCTCTAACAGGTCGCAGGCCTGTGTTCTCTGGTTGGTCTCTTGCCATCCTTCCCCATACTCCATGGTCACTGAAAGCACCCGGTGACCACAGGCACAGGATGTTCCCTTTCCCTCCTTCTCTTCCTCTTTCGCTGGGCTTCCCCAGGAAGTATTTGTTAAGTGTCAGAGTGAAAAGTGAAATGTCATATTTGATTGTGAATGATTCCAGGCCAGCAGCAGAGCCCAGATCCATAGCCTGGGAGAGTGATTAACTGCTTACCGCAGAGAGCTGTAAAGCCCTCATCATTTTCTCCAGTCTCTGCGCTGTCAGGGTGAAGGAAAAGGAGACAGATTATCACACAAGATGGGTAGGAACCTGCTTCCAAAATTCCCTTTTGCCTAGAGCCCAGTGTTGGCTGGAACGATTTCATCAGAGCAAAGCAGGTCCCTCAAGAAGCACCTCTGCTGCTCACTTTTCTTGTTTTCAGGTTGTAGCACTCAAAACTTCTCAGGAGACAGCCCTTGGGAGTCTCACTCTGTCAGGCTGTATTTCTTCCCTTGGTGGCTTTTATTCAGAGGCACAAAAGTAAGCAAATGCCACTGGAAAGTGCAGTCAGTGCTGTCCTGTGAATGTCTCTTTGTCTTTCTCCAAAGCTTCACAAATAGGTAATGGTATCCACATGCCGTTCATTGTCGCACTTGGGACTGCAATGTGTGCACTTGGGACTGGAATGTGTCCCATCCATCCCCTCCTTGCCCATGCTATAAAGCAAATTCCTGCTGCAGTTTTAACACTTCAAATGCCCAAATGGAAGCTGGTTTCCTGTTGACACCAATTGAATTAGGAATGTGCTCTTCACTTCTTTTACCTGATAAGAAATGAGCTTGGCCCTTGTGTCCTCCAGGCATCTCAGAACAAAGACCCTACTGCTTCCCCCATGGTGTGACTGCTGGTTTTCCCAGCAGTGGTGCCTCAGCACTTCTGAGCCCTGTGCTGGCCCACATTGCTTCCCAGGCAGCTGCGGATGGCAGGCTTGTGTTGCCTCCCATGCCCAGAGGAGATCTGATCCCAGGACCTGGGTGGCACGGTGGCCTGGTGAGTGCGTTCACATAGCTCATCCTAGCGAGTACCCGTCTAAAGGCCTCGCTGTTGTTTCCCAGGTGGTGCAAGAGTCATTGCTGCTGGTGCTGCTGACAGGACTAGCATCTCACTCGTCATAGGGCTTGTCACTGCCTGCTGCAGGGAAAAGGCCAAAACTTGACTGTGCCCAAAGGGCTGCCTATGGCTTTCACTGTGCCCTGGTGATACCCTGTGCTGGGTACTTGGCTGGTGCAGTGGATGATGTGGGCTCACTAGGTTAGTTTGTTGGCATCTTTCTCACAGGTACTTTTAATGCTTTTCTTCTTTGGATTTTACTCCTGATTCATGGTTATGACTTCATTTTGTAGTGCTGATAGTCCAGAAAAGGTTGGCTTTAGTCTCTACCAGGACATAAAAGGCTCAGGTTGATAAAGAGGTGAAGATACACACTTCGTCTTTCCAAAGTCATTTGATAGCTAAATTCAGTGTCTTAAATCTTCTCTGGAGTCTGTTTACTGCTGGAGTACTGTTGAGAAGTAGAACAAACCCTCTCACGGCAATGAATGTAGCAAAGATTGGAGTGTCTTCCAAGCCTCCATATACAGGGGACTTCACTAGCATAGGTGTTGCTTGAATTCAGGATCTGGGAAGTGAGTGGAAATGCGTGTACTGAGTGTGCACTGGAGTTGGACAGACTTGCTTGGAAAAGGGAGGGATTCTGCTATGGGAATAGTTGAAAGCCAGAGGTTTCAACCCATTGGCCTGGAAGAGCTGTTGATGTCTTCTGAGTTCTGATAGGTGTAATGATGAGCTAAATACATGTTTGGAGCTTTACTTCTTAGCTGGAGACGCAACATCTAAAGCAAGATCAGCAGCGACATTTAGGTCATCCTTAAGTGCAGCAGGCCTTTTGTGTGCTCCAAAACAGCAGCAGCAGAGAGTGAGGGGGAATCATAGCTTGCAGCTTGGTGGACTCTTGGGGCGCTTGACATGTTGCTGCCTCCATTAAATGAAACTCCACTTCTAATTATATCCCGTAATTATAGCCTTCAACCAATGTGATTTGTAAAGAGAGGAGTCATAGATGCTGGGATCACTCTGAGATTGACTGTGCAGTGGGTAGCAGTAAACATCCTTGCCTGCCTACCAGAGCCTGACAGAGTTGTAGAGGACTAATGCAATAAGGCAGGGCACGCAGCTGGATTGATAGAAGCGGTGCTGTGGCCTCTGGCCCCTGAAGATACTACGTGACAAGGCAATGAAAGCTGCAAACACAAGGGCAAACCATCTATTCAGCGTGACAGTATTAGACAGAGGTTAAGAATCTTGTGGACTGCTATCAGCATCGATGAATGGTCTCCGGCAGTTATCTGCATTAACACATTGAGTGCCAGGCTCCCTTCAGTGTCACACCAAACAGCCCCGTGACACAGAGCCCATCGCCCTGAGACTGCAGCCTGGGCTTCTGTGTCCCTGGAGATGGGCTGCTCATCTTGGGAAAGCGGGGCAGCCCAGGAGGAATTCAGTTGCAGGTGAGCTCTTTAAGAGCATGGGATGACAAAGGGTCTTGTTTAATTACCTAGAAACCCCTGTCTTCAGACTGGATGTGTGGCTGTAAATGATGCAGTTTGGGCTTGAAATTCTAGTTATGGGGCTCATGCTGTTCTACTTTGTTTCTTTAATGGACTCCAAGCGTGGGGCAAGTTCCTCTCCCAGCTTTCATATTAGTGCAACAGAGACTCTATATGAGTGAGAGTCAGCCCTGTAGGTTATCTGGATGGGAAGAACCTGCGTGTCACTTTGCTCTGGCCTCTTGCAGCTTGTCAAGCCCAGAAAAGCTCAACGACTGACCTCTGCACTGAGTCTAATAACTTGTGGGTCCTCGTGTGCCCTTCTGGTTTGGATCTAAGTGATGAAGAATTAGTACTGCTCTCTGGTCAGCTCTGCCAGGGAATAGTTCCTCTCCCTGTTAATATTTGTGTTTCAGATGTTCAAATATTTCAGCTGCAGCTTATAGCCAGTGGGACCTTGGTGTATTGAGACAGCTAAGCCAGCGGTGACTGGATGAATATCAAACCCACATTTCCTTCTCATTTGCCTGGTGATAAAATTCCCCTTCAACTTACGTGGAAGAGACAGGACTGTTCAGAGGGCATAAACTTATCGGCTGAAGGAAACAGGAGAGTTGCTTTGCTTTGCTCCAGCCAGCTTGATTTAGAGTTTGTTCGGCTCTGTGGCTGCGTGTCCTTTGAGTCACCAACTTCTGCACATCTCAGCCGGTTTGATGGTCTTAAGAGCGATGATGCCCACAAGTTTCATGGAAGTAGGGTGAGGAAGGGGAAAAGCTCAAAGGCTTCAGTTCTAACTTCATCAGTATATATATTCAGATTGGATATAAGGAAGAAGTTCTTTACTGTAAGGGTGGTGATGCACTGTAATGGGTTGCCCAGGGAAGCTGTGAATGCTCCATCACTGACGGTGTTCAAGGCCAGGTTGGACAGAGCCTTGGGTGCCATGGTTTACTGGGAGATGTCCCTGCCCATGGCAGGGGGGTTGGAACTGGATGAGCTTAAGGTCCTTTCCAACCCTAACTATTCTATGATCCTATGATCCCATGGGAAAAAGAGGCCCACAGTGTCTCCCCAGTGTGCAAAACTTTTCTAAGAGCTCACAGGCAGTGAATGGTGAAACACAAACTCATTCAGGAATGTGATTTAACTGTGCTGGTGTTCTGGAATGTCTTATTTCTTTCCCTTCTCAGCAATACAGGATGCACTTGGCTAGAAAGTGTGCAGACAGGTAATGAGAGACCATTTCTGACCCCAGCCTCCCGCAGCCTGAAGGGATGAGGTGGCCGACAGCCATTTTATGGATAGGGAGCTGAAGCAAAGAGAGATTAAATTGTGTTCTCTGAGTCCCACAGGGCGTCTGGTTGATTGTCAACCAGTTCCTCTCCCTTTCTTGTCTCTAATTCGAGCCTTTGATCACAGGTTTGGCTTTTGTTTCTATAACTCATCCAGCCTTCTTCTTGTTTCCAGCAGCCTTGTTAGAGATTTCAGCAGGCTCTGCTGCGCTGGCACGAGCATTGTTCTGCTCTGCAGGAAGGGATGTACATCTGAGCAATGCTTCGCATGAGTTGTCTTTCTCTTAGAGACGTTTGTGTGGTTTCTGTGATACAGAAGAAATTGCAGTACACAGCTCTTTAGAAAAACAACAGCCCCCCAACAAACCTTCCGAATCCAGGCAGTTCAAAGAAGCAAGCGAAGCCCAGTGTAAACAGGCTGCAGGAATACGATTAGAAACTCCCACTTGTTTCTGGGGTAGGCTCATCCCTGGCTCAGCCAATGCTGGTGCCTGTGTGTACAGTCAGGTTTTCACCCTCTGAACTGTTAGCAAAGTGTCTCCTGCCCCACAAGGGAGAATCTAGGTGGGAATGCTCAGCTTGTGAGATGCTTCCCACTGGTGCCCATGGCCATATCCTGAGTTCTTCTGTGACCAGCTGGAGAGGAAACCAGTGTAGGAATGCTTTTGTAAGAGACCAGCCACCGAGAGGTGTTTGGGCAGCAGGATCTGGGCATGACACCAGCACTGAGCTGCAGCCATGAGCGAGTCAGGCTCCTGAGCATGGAGCAATGAAAGCAGTGCTGCCGGTGGAGACATTCAGGCAAGCTCAGAGTTATGTTCTGGAAGGATTCCCCTGCTACTGCTGCTTCTCCCTGCGTGCTGCTGCCCCTGAACACCATGGGGGTTTGACAGCCAATGGGAAGTTATTCCAGGCCAGCAGACAGACTTTCCATCTCTTGGCGCCTGAAGTGGAAAGCTCTGCTCTGTGTGCCATGTTCTTGTCTCATTTTTAGAAAGAACAGCGTCTCCCCCTCTGCCCCTCTCAGTAATGCAGCTGAAACCTTTCCCAGCTAAAAATCAGGTTTACCAAGAATGTCTTTATTGATTTACAGGGCTCACCTTTATGATCAACTCCAGTATTTCTCTTTGGACAAAATGAAGCAATATTAAATGTTGTAACAATAAATTCGGAGCACCCACTTCTCTCCAGGGTGTAAGGTTATCCAAATGTATTCTCTTGTATTTATCATTTACCAACAGAGCTATTTAAACTACAATACTTGACAGGAGTGCTTGTGTCAGCTGTGATGGAGTGTGCATTATAAAAGGATAGTAAGAGAAACTTTGCATTTGTCCTTCAAGCATAAAGTCGATTTTTGCATGATTGGTGCTTCAGAGATCATCTTCAGCACAAGATGAGCTGAGGACAATACTCAGGGAAGTCAGGTGATGAAGCCCCAGTGGCTTTCTCTGCGTGCTGCAGTCTCCCTGCGGGCTGTGCACTGGTGCAGCGTGCAGAAAAGGTGCTTAAGGAGCACGAGCTCACCTTCAATGTGCTGCAGGCTCCACATGTGACATTCTCAGAGGAATTCCCACCCCTCCCAGAAGGTTTTGATTCAGGGCATAAAGTTCTAAGTCCCGTTGTGCCTTGAGTGTGTTCTGCAGGAGAGAGCAGTGTCTGTAAACAGGCCCAAATGTGGCTATTTGAAATGTGCTCTTAGTCTAAGAGTTACTCTGGGTCTGCTGCAGTGTGAGGAGCCCTTTGGGGCATCCTGCCCTGAACAGCAGTTCTGATGTCTTACTTATCACATGGTTGAGCTCAGACGAGTCAGGAACTGACCCTTGTAGTAAGTACAGTTGCTAAGGATTCCCTGCTGAGTTGGGGAAGAGATGCTGGGAGACTGTAGGGGGGCCGTGAGCAGTGTGAGTACCAGGTACCAGGCACACAGGGTTTGCTGGTCAGCCTGTGGTGCATGGAGGCATCACTGCTGACTGAGCACAGGATGTGTGGCAAATACTCCTGGACACAGCACAGAGAACAAGGAAAATACAGTGTGCTACTGGCTCATGGAAGGGCACTGAAGAATGCTGCTGTATAATGGCTTTTGCTGGAAACTATTTCACTTGAAGGAGTCAGGAATGTAGCCTCTGGATAAACCGGAGTGTGCTTGCGCACCTCTGTCCGGTTGTCACAGCTTGCCTCTTACTTTGCAGTTCTGGTTCTTGTCGTGGAAGAGAGACTGCCTGGGCAGCGAAGAGCACCCTGGCTGCTGAGCTGACAGATGATGTGCTGAGCTCTGAGCTGGAGGCCGTGGGCCAAGTACTAATTACAACGTGCTTTGAGCTGCAGGCACCTTCTGACAGTGCCTCACCCGCTGCACTGTGTGTTGTACAGACACAGAGCGAGAGCCCTGCGGTGCTGCGCAGCCAGGCAGGCATAGTGAAGTGTTCTTCTCAAGTGTGGTGTCAGGGGCAGGAGGAGACAAGGTCTTCTCTGTCATCCTCCTGCTGTTTCCCTGCTGCTGGAGATGCTGGTCCAGGCAGAACTGCTTAAACTCAGGACTGGAAAAGAAGGGAACAGTGCACTCAAGAGTTTCATGGTTCCTCAGGTAACTTGGAGCTGATGTGTCTGGATCACAGCCGAAAGAAGGTGTTCAGTTTGTAATCCCTTGTTTGTAGAAATACGAGCCTCTGTATGCTGAGCTCTTGAGCCAGGCTCTTAAATGACTCTCACAATGTATTTACCAGTGCTGGGAAGCTCACCCTCTTAGACTAGATTATGGTAATAATGGTATTGTGCAGCAGATAAAATTAGGTTTTCTACACAGTTTTGTTTCATCTCAGTGGCTGAATGTGTGAAATGAAAGGTGCAGTTGGCAGTATTTTCATGGGGAAGCCAGGTTCCTCCCACACCCACCCTGCGAATGCAGATGCTTCCTCATATCCCAGGGACACGCTGCCTGCTCAGCAATGCAGGGAAGACTATGAGAAACAAGGGCTGGTTTAAGATTTGTATCTATCATTAAGGTAATTTTGGAGTTTATTAATTTTCAGATGATTGGGGACTGTTAAGTGCAACTCAGGTGGGCTGGCATCCAGCACGGACTGTTGCAGCCTCAAGGGATACTGATATCCAGACCAATTGCATTTCCCACATGCACGCACTAGCAAAAAGTGCCCCATGTGGATGTAAGGACTCATAGGTAGCACAGGAGGCTGTGCTGCCACCTCTTTGAATCAACTGAGGGGGCACAGCAAGCTGGCACAGGGTGCCCAGAGAAGCTGTGGCTGCCCCATCCCTGGCAGTGTTCAAGGCCAGGTTGGACACAGGGGCTTGGAACAACCTGCTCTGGTGGAAGGTGTCCCTGCCCATGGCAGGGATTCTGTGATTCTATGAACAAAGACACTGACCTCTTTTCTCATCCTTTTGTGAACCTGGGGTCTGCAGTGATGTCAAAACCCATCAACACTGAGGATGTCCCTGCACTGAAGTTCACATCTGGTTTCTCTAAAAATCCCTGTCCAGGTTTCCATAGTCTTGCTTGGGACCAGTCAGTATCCACGGCTTGGTCATACTGAGCCAGTGCACCAGAGAGAATTCACACAAACTTTGCCACACAAACTTTGCCTCCTGTGATGCATTTTGGTAGCTTCTCTTCATGAGCCGCTGGAGGAGGTAGAAATTCAGACTGTGGGTTCTTATGACACTCCTCAGATTTGCCTGTACAAATATCCAAGCTGGGAGTCAGCTTAGGAATTTCCTAAGGAGATTCTGTTGTTTTCGTGTTCCCAACAGACAGTGAACAGATGGATTGGTCCAGTCCCAGCCTCCCACCAGAATCAGGGATTTCTGCAACCATCAGTGTCCCAACAAGGAGGCCAAGGCACAGTCAAGTCTCTTCTCAGCTTTCAGTGGCAAGTTCTTTGAGTTTAATCTTAATGCTGTGCATCAGAGAGCTGAGTGAGACAGAAACTGCTCGCTTTGGAGGGGTGAGAAAGTAGGTCAGGCAGAGAAGTGTATTATTATTATTACCAACTCACTGCATAGCGTGTGCTCCAGCAGAAAAGCAAGGCTTTGTTGTGCTGAGTACTACCTGCACTTGTGAACACTGTTGTCAAAAGCCTTCAGAAGTGTACAGGAGTCCAGCCTGAGCTGAAGCACAGCCACCTCGAGGGCTGGACGCAGAGGTGCTTCAACAGCCAAGCTCTGGCCATTGGTGACCCAGGAGGGAGAAATCCCAGGTTGGGAAGGAGCAAGGAGAAGTATCTTACAGGCACAACAGCCTTAAAAGCCCTGTCCCACTTATGAGGAGTGGTTATGAATTTCAGTAGAGGAATGGACACAGCTGTGTGAGTTCCACTGTGAGCAGCAGAGGGCTGGTTTCTTTATCTCTTCTGTCACCTTCAGTCCTTGCCTTGCTGGTGCTCTTAGCCCTGATCATCAGCACCGAGCCTAATGCAGTCAGGGCCTTGTATTTTCTGTTTCCACTGAAAAGTGGCACCTCTAACACCACAGGTGCTGCAGAAGCGCACAGGGAACTACTTCACCAAGGCCTGGAAGGGAAGAGGGATGTTTGCTGTGCTGCCAGCACCATACAGAGAATTGGATAAACCACCTTCAGCTTGGATGTGACAAGATTATACCCTCTGTGGTGATGGTGGGGAAGGAACCAGCTACAGTGTGACAAACAGCTTCCTTCACACCTGCTACGCAAACACACCCCACTGGGTGTGAAGGGGGTGAGGTGAATGGAGTGCAAGCCAGGAATGAGCACTCGGCTGCCTGCTGCAGTGTGAACCCATCTCAGGGCTGTTGATGGGTTTGAGACCAGCCTCAGTGTTCAAACAGGGTGAAGGAGGTGTGTGCATGTGGGGTTTTCTGCTTCCCTCTGAGTTCTGGTGATAATCAGGTATAATTTTTACTTGCTGCCCGGCCTCGTTCATCACCAGCATGACGGCAATTAGTCATCTCGCACTATAAGCGGTGCTAGCAGCTACTTTAAATGCAAGCAGAGCCTTAATCTAGTTCTAACTCAGATGGACAGTGATACATGTAATTAGAACATCAAACAGAGGAGGAATGTGATATGTTTATAGCTGAGGGAACCTTTGCATTGAACTATTTCAGGAATAATTATGTATTATCTTTATTAACATGGCCCAAGTTAGTAAATAATGGGTCATGCTTTTGCATTCAGGGTGGTAAAATGTATGTATTTTAGATTCAGGCTAAATTCCAGGTTTCGGTGCTGTCTGATTCTGCTTTGCCAGTGCATCCATTACAGGAGCAGGTTTAGTGAGAAAGGGCTGTCAGGGCTTCCCCACAGCCCATCCTGGGTGGGTATGGGTGCTGGGGCATACAATGTGTTTCCCTTCTGCACCTCCCCACCTCCACCCCCAGTTCTTTCTGGGGTATCTTCCCAATGCAGTGGGTCTGGTCATGCCATGATGACTCAGGCGGGAGGGCGTTTGGGTGCTGCATGTGTATGTAAATATATATTAATAACATGTATTGGCATGTATATACCTGCCAATACACATGGTGCTCTTTGCAGATGACAAGTAATAAGTGCAGCGCTAGTTTCCCATCAGGGTATGTGTATGTGTTGTCTATGAGATGCAGTTGCAGGGCAGAGTAGTGACATTTCTAGTATTGTAATATGCCTCTCCAGGAGAAAAAGAAATTCAGTTCTCTCTGTTCTTTAGCCCTCCAGTGTACATAGCTCTGTGTCAGTGTTAAAAGCACTGCTATTCAGGAGCGCATCCTCTCCTCCTGCTTTGGGATGCAAGCACCAAGCTCACTTTGCCAGCATCACTCCTTCACTGCTCCACACTGGGATATTCCCAGTGAGATACAAGGCACCTTGGGGGTTTGGTACCCACGGGCTCCCTTGCAGCTTCCTTGTAGCCAGTTCCTATTACCCATCTGAGCTGCTCTGATGGGAACCTGTGTTTGAGATTAATAAAAAGAGGAGGGGGAGACAGAGGGAAGTTGTTTTGAAAGCAGAAACTTTCTCTTTAAAATAATAAACAGGAAGAGGGGAAAGATCAATGTTAAAATTCATTGAGGGGAAAAGAAATATATGGAAATGAGTTTAAATGAAATGTATTTCTTTCTCTGGAGATGCTTCTCTGTTTTTCTGTAGCCTTATTAATTGCCCTGTTCCCATCTCTTCTTTAGAAGAGGCAAGGGAGAACAGAAACCTAGTGCATGAGAATGTGAGAGTGAGGCTGGAGGACCACTTTGCACATGTATTTATTACATTAGTACTGCAGTTCTTTGATACCAGCTTTAATTGACCTTCTTTTCTCCTAATGAGCCACTCAGAGAGATGTTTGCCTCTTGCAGCAAACTGTTACACTCTCCTTCTTCCTCTGGGAATACACATGTAGGATCCCACTGAAAGAATCACTTAGCCCCTCAGTTCTCTCATCTGGGCTGCTGCACCATGACTGGAAGGACCTTGGCTGTGCAGGGGTAAGAACTGTCAGAAATGCAATTGATTCAATACAGCAGCCTCTGTGGGGGTTCTGGAATCTCAGGACATGGCCTCCACTCCATCCTTGAAGCTGGATTAGAGACACCAGGCTAATGGTCCCAAATTTCCTTGTTCTCTTTCATTTATCTTCTGTTGGGTGTTTGATGTAGGCTTCATGTTTTCAGGGTCACCTCAACTGACTACGTCTCCATATGGAAATCCTTCAGTGGTGCATGTAACAAATCAATCATGACTTCGATATGGTGCTTTCTCTGTTGGAAGGCAGTAATGAACTATCAGCCAGAAGGCTTGCCTGATGTTCATTAAACCTGGAAATGCCCTGCAGCACAGTAACAATAGCAGCAGTGAAATGAAAGTGGAAAGACAAGGCAGGGTTTCCATTGACTGGCAAACCCTGCCTCCAGCCAGCATATTCTGGCCTATGCCCAGAAGCCTTGCCAAGTCAAGGGTATGGTCTGGGCTGGAGGAAGCCTTCAAAAGGTAGGGAAAACGTGAATGAACTGTTTGCCTCTTCAAATCCTGGCCTAGATTCCTGTAAATGGAGCGGTTTTGTGGGGGCAGTCAGTTTTGTGGGAAGATAAAACAGGCAGAAGAAGTGACAGGATTGACTTAGGTTGCCATCACAGATCCATCCTGGGTCACCTGCTTGGAGGCAGCTCTATGGTTTCACTCAAGTATGACACATACACTGAGGGCTGGTATGGGCTGTGTCTTCCCCTCAAGTTTTGCATTAGGAATGTGTTAGGATCCATGCTGGATCTGTGTTCACATTGGGCTGAGATCCCTCAGGGTTACCCTCAGCTATAAATCATTGCTTCAGTGGAGCAAGGCCAGTTTACCCTGGTTGGCAATTCAGACCATGCTGCTTCTCGGTTCAGGCCATATCAGCAGGTAGAAGGTCTGCTTGCAGGGGTGTGTGCACGGCACTGCTTCCAGATGTGGCTGAACTCTCTTGTCATTCCCTGCGTGCATTGGGTATACATGAAACAGAACAATGTCCGCTCTTCCTCAGCCACAGAAGGAAGCAAAAAGCATCCAATAAATTGTAATGGAGCTTTTACCACTGTATTTCCCCAATGCACATAAGCTGCTGCTGGATTTTATTGTGGATCAGATGGACAAAGGCAGTTCCCACTAGGAAATAGACTTTCCAGGACTAAGTGCTCTTAGTGTCTAAGTGTGTCATCTTCAATTCAGAAAGTATCAAAGAGTTGGAAGACAACGTGTCAGAGAGCAGCTTCAAACACGTGTTTGCTGGGCTATGGAGCCGCCAGCAGGAAAACCAGAGCCAGACTTACAGCTTCCCAGGCAAGCATTCTGACCAGAGCTAGATTTTCGGGTGTCCTCAGCAGGCCCTTGTGGGCTGGCTGAATCACTGCAGTGATCCCGGTTGAATGGGTCATATGGGTCCAGAATGTGTATCTGTGGGTTGTGCAGATTGATGCTTCCCCAGAGGCTGAATGTTTGTTACCAGGGTTTACAATGCTTCTCTGTAAGGAGCACCTGAGCTGCTGGATCTGCCCGTTTCTGTTCTAGGTAGCTGGTTCGACAAGTCTGCAGTGCTCAAAGGTAGACCTAAGACACGT
Source organism: Psilopsiagon aymara (assembly GCA_024733675.1). Lineage (NCBI taxonomy): Eukaryota > Metazoa > Chordata > Aves > Psittaciformes > Psittacidae > Psilopsiagon > Psilopsiagon aymara. The sequence continues at coordinate 18,061 of JANRGW010037309.1, forward strand.
AAGAGGAAAGCTTTTCACAATGAGAACATTCAGCCATTGGAATATCTCCCCATAAGATTATATGAGATATATATATAAAAGATATATATATAGATAGATATATAAGATATCTATTGTAAGTATATCTATATAAGAAAGTAAGATATATAAGATATATATTGTAAGTATATCTATATAGATAAGATGTATATATTATATATCACCAATAATCCTGGTGGAATCCTCAGTGTTGGACATATTTAAGATTCCACTGGACAGCGTGCTGGTTCATCTAGTCTAGGCCATGCTTCGCCAAGAAAGGTTGGACCAGATGGTCCTTGAGGATCTTCCCAACCTGGTATTCCGTGTTTCTCCCCTGAGGGCTGTGGTGATTGCTCCTGGCTCGGGTGGGTACACAAACACTGAGCTGTAGGAGTCAGGCTGTTCTCCCCCAACCCTCATGTTCCCCCACCACTGTGCTCTTCCAAACCCAGATCTGCTCTCCTGGGCAGTGCAGACAATTATCTTGCCTGTGAAGAAGAAAGCATCTCCCTTCTTGTGTTCAACAAAGCAGAACTGTGTGTTTTGGCTTATTTGGGTTCTGCCCTTCATCCTGATAGCATTTTGTTTGCTTTTACCTTTTCAGCAACAAGTATCACATTTATCCCCGTCTGCTCTTTTATTCATTATTTCTTCTTCTGTACCTTCTTCTATTCCATTTGTCACTTCTCTTTCTGTTTACCAGCCCCTCCCCACCTTCCTCCCCGTGTATCTTACAGGGCTGCTTTATCGCAGCTTTACAGTTTAGTGGATTAATTTTTTTAGTTTCTTTTGTACGTGTCTAATTGACATGCAGTTACACAACCCATTTCCTTTCAGCACAGCTGACCTTTATTCCCTTGCAAGCAGAGTTTTTTCTTCTTCTCCAGCTAATACCTTTGCTCTGTGGCTGAAAACCAGAGCTGCAGCAGGGTTTGTTCACAGGGTGTGGAGGGTTTAGGACAGCAGCAGGGATCACACAGGAGTTGGATTGGAGAATAGAGCTGAGCTTTCTACCCCCCCTCCCTTTATATATATATATATAAATTTATATTATTTATAATATAAATATAATTTATAATTATTTATATGATATATTTATATATATTTTCATATATAAAAAAATGAGTGAGTTAAGGAGATTTATTTTTCTTTCCACTTTTCTGTCTAAGAAAATCTCTTCCCTCCTCAGAGAGCTGCTGCAGAAGGAGCAAAGCAGTGCATGAGAGTACCTGAGCCTGGGCCCAGTGGTACAACCTGGCTGCAACAACAGGAAGAAATCTGCTTTCAGAGGAAGGTGCAAAGGCTTCCTGAGCTTTGCCAATACTCCTTGCTTCACATTCCCTGTCTGCCAGGGCCTGTGCTTGTTCTGCAGCACAAACTCTTTTTCCTTCCAGAAAATCCCAGGGTGCTTTAGTTCCCGTGCACGTTGCCATCGCTTCAAGCCTCGTTAGGGCTTTGCAGGAGGGAGATCCAAGCAGAAACTGTGTCCTCATTCCTGCTGTCCCTCTGGGCAGAAGGAAGTGAGGCCAAACATGAGTGAGGGCAATTCTCCTCTTTTCTCTTAGCTCTTCTGAAAGACCTGAAATAGGCCTTTTCATGGCAGGAGCTTGGAACTGGATGATTGTAAGGTCCTCTCCAGCCCAAACCATTCTGTGATTCTATGATGGAAAAAAAAACAGCCCCCAGGAGCCCTTTAGCTCCCCAGGACATGGGCTCCTGGTGCAGAGGACCAGGCAGACAGAGCCCACTTTCCCAGCGTGTCTCTGCTTAGAGACGACCCATTTCTCTCTCCTCCTCCTTCCCTCATCCAGCAGAGCAGAATGGCAGTTGACAGCCTTTTTTAGATGTTTTCATTATCACTTTAATGGGCTAATTTCTCTCCCTGAATTGCCATAATTCAGATTTAATGAAACATGTCTTAGAAATTAAAAATAATAAAAAAGAAAGAATAAAAAATACAATAATAGAGTGGAATGTCCCTTTAAGCTGAAGAACAAGGAAATAACATATATAGAGATCTGATCACTCTGGCCCTGCCATCCCAGTGATGCTGGCAGCCATCGTGCCCTTACTTTGCCTCAGCATGGGTGGCTGTGCTTCCCACCAGGAGAAAATACGTAACAACACAATAATAAGTAAATGGAGCTGGGAGGGGAACTGGTACCTCCTCCCTTTGCTTTCTATGGATCCTGCTCTGAGATCACATGCTTCCATGCTCCAGGCACCCAGTGATCCCCATCACAAGCTGTGCCAAGGGGGTGCTGATCCTGCTGCTGCAGTGTTGGTACCCAATGGCTCCTCTGGCAACGAAGCCCTGGGCTTGCTGCATACCGCTGAGCGGTAAGATGGCCCAAAAGGGGGTTCAGGCAGATCTTGTTCCTGCTTGATGCTTGCTCAGAACAATCTTGTGTCTTTGGTCTCCTTAAGATCACACATATGGAGAGCTGGTTTTTAAAGCAGATATTAAATGGTCTTTGATGACCTGTTCTGATTCCCATTAGCCAGGACCTCAGCATGGCATGGGTGAGGAAGGCTGGGATGCTTATGAGACTGCTCTGTTCAGGATGGCTTCGGGCTGCCTCCCAGAGGGGAGAGCTGCGCTGCTCAGTGGGTGCTCAGAGCCAGGAGCCAGGGCAGACCTGGCAAGTCCCATGCCCGAGCGATGCCTGCTCAGCAGTGCCATGTGCACTGCATATTGCAGCAGCCAGTTTGACATAGCTCATGGCAAAGGCACTTAACAGAATAACTCTGTAGAAAAGCAACCATAATGACAAGAAATTGGGGATTTGCAGACTCAGTGTGTGGCAGGTTTGCTCCCGAGCCTGTGGGATGTCTCCCAAGTGTCTCTCCACCAACACGGCAAGAGCCTTAACAGTGCCAGGCCAGAGGCAGGTTTGGGCAGTGGCACGTTAGTGCTCTTGGACCAGTACAATGTCTGCTTTTGGAGAATTCCTCCCTGAAAATGCTGACCTCCAGCCAAGAGCAAAAGCAGTCGAGGGCGGAAATTCATTGTGATGCTGAGTCAACATGGGAGATTAATGCTTCTCTTTCCTCTCCCAACCCTTCATCTCTGTGTTTCAAATCAGGTACAGTGGAAAACAGAGCCCCTAGCATGCTGCCTGTGAAAAAAACCTGAAGAAATTAAATGGAGGGCTGCACAGTGCCTCAGCTTGGGGAGAGTCGCTCATTTCCCTCTGTCCTTTGTAGCTGTATGAGTGATCTAGTTACATCCCAGAGCGGTGCAGTCCAGAGAAGGGATGTCTCAGCTGGTGGAGATCCAGCTCTGCTCCTCCCCTGTGTGGTTCAGTAAGGGCAAAGGGGGCTCTTTGCTGCTGAGAAAGCTGAAACCTGCAATTGAGGAAAATACAATGAAAGCGAGGAGGGATGTTTTCAGGTTTCCTGCATGCTCAACCAGATCAGACTCTCAAGTGAAGTGAAAGGAGACCTCCTGCTTTGTGTGCATCCTTCCTCATGTAGCTGAATTCAGCCGCCCTGGGCCATCTGGCAGTTGTGAGCCTATGGGAGAGTGTTACAGGCAACCGATTTGGGCTCACACTCTTTCTTTTAAGCCTGTGGAAGCTTCCATTGCCCTATGGGCAGATTGGAGTCCATTAACCATGGAGGGAGATGTGTTGTTAAGTGTGACCGCTCCCACACAGTTGGTGCTGGGAGGCAACAAGCTTTGAACCTGCAGATTCCTGAGGCATTGTGACAAGATGGAAATAGGGGAGGTAGAAATGTCTTCTAAAATAAGGCCAAGAAAGGGAGAAGGAATCTTTATTCAAGCTTTAAGGGCTTAGTTAGTGCTTAGTAATTTCATACTAGCAACTTATTTACAGAAGAGGAAGGTTGCTAAAGTTCAGTTCGCTTGTCTATCAGGTCCAATTCCTTGGGGAAGAGCTAATTGGACAGTGACATTCAGTGGGATAATGAAATAAATGTCATGTCATTTAAAGAGTTAATTAATGACATAGAAATGTTCACCCTTGTGGAGGCCTGGAACTCGAGTTGATGCAGTATTTTGGATGCAGTGCTTCTCTGTTGAGAAACACCGCTTGGCATAAGTGTGACTTGGCATAAATGTTTGTGGGAGCACATCCATTCAGATGGAAATTGTGCTGGGAAGATTTATGAGGTCAGAGAAAGAAGAACTCAGGCTGCTACCTGAAGGGTGCTGCTTTTCAAATGCTGCTCTCAGAGGTGGCAGCACTCCCACTGTAAATGAAGACCTGGAATAGGGAAAGTTTTTCGCCCCAAGTACTTGCTGGTTCCTGTGTCCTTTGCAGCCAGGATGGGTGGCATGATTGAAACGTCACTACTCAGTGGGCAGGAACAGATGGGTTGGCCATGCAAGGCTGCAAGGTCAGCAATATGGTGACTGCTGACAGTGGTGTTTGTCTTTATGGATGCCAGAGAAAACTTACAGGAAGCTGCTCAGATGGTCTGTGTAGAAGAATATAATTTCTGGGCAGATGCAGTAAGGCAGAAACTTGAGGAATTCATTGTGTTGTATCTGATTGAAAGAGAGTTGCTCATGTACAGACCTTACGCTGGGAATTGTAGGGGAGAAATCAATAAGTGGAATGGCTCTTGTCCATCTGCTTATTCCTCTTGAGGGATGAACGGACTCTGGGAAGTCAGGTAGCAGTGCTGGGGCCATGCACCACTCAGGTGGAAGACACAGACTGTTGTCAGTGAGGGGCAGAATGGGACAGGTACCTTGTATGGATATGCCTGGAGAGCAAACCTTGCTGAGCACATCTGCTGGCAAAGAGCTTGCAGGCGAGAGCTCTGGCCTTGGTGTTAAATGGAGCTGAGTTCATTCCTGGAGAGTCCTTCTTCCCCCAGCTTCACTGCATGAGCCACTGTTTTCTGCTGGAGCAGGGCTCTTATAAAGGTGTTTGCTGCATGGGGTCTGGTGCTAAGTCTTCAGCTGTTGAGGTATTTTAATGGGCATATTACTGTATTTCTGGCACCATCTGCTCCTCTCTCTGATTACTGATGCAAGGAAGGATTAAGAGCAAGTATTTTCCCTCTTTCAGCAGGAAGGGAGTTATTTGTGCTTTAAACACACAAATGAACCTGTTCTGTGTGCCCAGCAGCAGCTGGCATTTCCTCCCTGCCTTTCCCCGTGCAAACTGGTGGAGGAAATCTAATTGGCGAGTGGGGATTTCTGGCTGAGAGCTGAGATGGGTGCTGGGAGCTGCTGTTTGCTTTAGTTTTCCCCAGGAGCATATTGTGGTCCCAGCTCCAAGGCTGGTTTTGCAGCTTGTATCACTGATTTATGCCTGTGCATTCCTTCCTGGGATGGTGTGGGGGCTATGCACAGACAGAGCGGAGAAGAGAGCGCAGTGAGGGGCTCTCTCCAAGTTCATGCCCAGCCTTTGCAGAATGAGCTTGCTGTCAGGAGAGCCTCCTTCTCTTGTGCTGTTGTTACTCAGTCCTGCATGGAGGTCAGGACCACAGGGAGGCTGTGTATGAGGCTGCTGATGGGCTGAGAGGTACCCAGTGCTGCATCCATCAGTGCCACTGAGGAGGAGATGAGGACACCCATCAGTAAAACTTCATCTGTGCCAAATGAAAGGGAGCAGCAGCAGGTACCTGGGAAGCCACAAAGAGGTGAAATGGGGGTTCCCCAGGGCTGATCCTCAGCTTGGTCCCGTTTTCTGTTCACCTGCCTACCAGGCTGCACAGAACATAGAAATCAGAGCACACAACTGGGGAGCAAGACTAACTAGAGTCTGAAAAAGCTGTGTCAGAAGTCAGTGCTGACTCTGCTCTGAGTGGGCTTGTTTCATTTGTGGATGTCAAGCTATTTCTTGGCTACCATAAGCCCACTGCAGAGGGAGCAGGCATGGATAGAAATGACAGCATGGCATGGGTATAACATGACACATGGTATAACATATAGGCCAGGAAGAGACCTGCAGGTGCCCTGGGGTGAACTGTGACTGTAGTGAGGATTCAGCTTGCTATAATGGCTCAGACATGGGAGGCTTGCCTAAAGCTCTCAAAGTACAAGGACTGGGAAAAATGCATTGTGTGACATTCCCCTCTCTGCTGCCTGGAGTCCATCGTGGGCCATATCAACTTCGTTCTCTGAGGTAATGATAGGAAACCACAATGAGGATTGTTGAAGGGTTTTCCAGGAAAGGGAGCAGAGGCCTGGGCCTTGTGGCAGGTCTGGGCAGCTCCACGATGTTGAGTGACATTGGGCAATATGGCTGGGGTGTCCGCAGTGCTTCATGCTCTCGCGGCTGTTCTGCATTGCTCTCCACTGCAGCTGTGACAGGAGCCAGTTCACAAAAGCCCTGTGTCAGGGCTGGGCAAGCCTCTGAAGTCCAAGAGAGAAGTATGAGGACTGGCAGGTGAGTGCAGCCGCAGGGCTGGGCTCGAGGTGCGGGCCAAAGGACTTCGGGGTAATAGGAACTGCAGGGCTGGCTGTGGCCTGTTGGATATTCCAGGGACTGGCTGGTATTTAGTAGCAGGTGAAGTGTCTGAAAGGTCAGGATAGAGTCTTATGGTTTCTCTGCACGTTTTCTTTAGGCCTGGAGTGAGCAGTTGTGCTCACTCATCTGCAGCAAGCAGGGAAGCCAGCTATCAGCAGCAAGTAGCTCAAACAAATATGCTGAGCTGGGTGGAGGACTAAATGCAGACAGCAGAGGTGGGATCAAAGGAGCTACTTTGGAGTCTGGAGCTGGCTTCAAGCTGGATTCTCCCTTGAGAGGTCAGCAGACCGTGCTGTAGCGATAACCCAAGAGGATATGTCTCTAGTGGGGCTTAGTGAGAGAAAAAAGGAGCAATGAAGGGAAGAGACCTGGCAGAGGTAAAGAACAGGAAGAAAGGACACAGATCCTGCATTTTACAGTGTCTTGCCCAGGGTTTCTTTTGTGTAGCCTTCCTCACTCTCTAATTGTTTCTCTTTTCCATCATTTCTGTGTTGGCTGTCCTGGTGGTGTAAGAGGAAGCTTGTTAGACTTTAGGGTACATGGGACTCCATTGACATGGCTGCTGTGCTGGTCCTGGTGCCAGATCCTGGCCAGGAAGATCCTTTGTATTTCATGGAGGGATCCTGAACTCTTCCCAGAACTGCAAAGAGTTGAAGGCTGCACTGAACCAGTGCTTGTTTTGTGCCGTTGATGTGATGGAGCCCTGCTGAGGTGAGGAAAGGAGTGGAGAAGAGTGTCAGCATCTGCCTCTGATCCATCTGCGCACGCTCTCTGGGTCCTCTGGAGAGAAAAATGGGCACTTTGAGGGTTGATTCATGTGCCCAGTGCAGGTGCCCACTTCAGAGGAGAGCCAGCACTCTCCTGTCTGCACTAGCAATGACAGGTGCTTTTGTGACTCCCAGGGTGACTCAAGCGGGGCAAACGTTTACCCTGTACAGACCTGTGTTTCCAACAGCCTCTCAACGCAAATGTGAATCCAAGCTTTGCTGTCAGTTTGTAACAGACCAGGATGTGAAAACAAGATTAATTAAACTGTTTTTTTCTTCAGAGCCAGCCTTCAAAGATCTCTAAATCAGACTTGAGACCTATGTGGTGTAAGTCACAGCCTGCTCCATGCAAAGTGTAGGATTATAGGATCTGTGACACTTGTGTTTAGACCACAAATACATTGTTGGACGGGGCACGTTCCAGCTCTCCCCACTGTGTTGGCAATGCTGATGAGCACATCCTTTCTCAGTGTGACACAAAAAGGTACTGCTGGTCCCAGGCTCTACATCAATAGGCAGGTCCAAAGAGGCTCTGCAGCAACCTGGCACTGCTTCTGTCTCCTCATGTCTAAAGGGCAAGAAGAGTCCAGGCAAGCAGCAATGTAGTTGATGTTGTTCTGCCAGGATCCCATTAGAGGCCATGTGCTGCCTATAGGACGCAGCCTGTTTTCCAAATGCCCTGTCTGTCTCATTGAGGGAACTCTCCCCTGCACACCAAAGGTGAGCAATGCTGCCAGCTCATGCAGAAGAATAAGGCCGGGCTGCAGGGGACTAGAATTAGAGAGGGGTTGCAGTTGCCGGACAGAGGTGAGGGATACTCTAGAGCTTTGTATTTAAGTGCGACTGTGATGTTCTGGGTCCTTTGAGAGGCTGCTTGTCCTGGATCCTGCGAAAGCCAGGACAGTATCCACCCCTTATTCCATACGCATTCACGTCATGCCAGGTCCCACACTTTCCACCATCACCTTTCCTCTCCTTTGAGAAATATATACATATGTATACAAAACATACACCCATATATATATAAACACAGAGATATCATTCCTGTGGTCTCTGGACCATCCCCACAAACGTCGTTTGAGTTCACTCAGTCCATGACGTGGGGCTCCATCTGTGATGAGTGTCTCCGGGCAGGAAAGATGGATGGTGTGTGGTGGTGGACTCTTGAATGGTGAAGCTGATGGCGATGCCATCACCGCTGGCCTTGTCCGGTTTGATGAGAGCTGCTGCTTCCTGGATGTGGTGATGAAAAGGGAGTGAGGTTCAGATGCTCAAACGCAGAGTAGCGGAGATGGGCGACATGAGTTATGAGTGCAGTGATGGGTGTGTGGCTGCCATGGAAGTGCGAGCATGTGCTGCTGATCTCTCCTTAGCACTGTTGTGGTGGTTGGCGCTTGTTTTATCTTCAGCAGGCCCCAGCAGAGAGAGCAGGCAAGGTGTGGAGCTGCTTCATTTGCTGTGTCACCAAAGCAGGTATGGCAAATGGGCAGAGATACCCTCTTTGATGCTTAAAATGCCTCTGGGGCAATCACAGTGGGTTGCTTTTGGCACTCCTTCCCAGCCAGGCTTGTCTGAGGTGGGATGCCCCTCCCAGTCCAGAAATACAGAGACTGTGAGCCTTGATGGTGTTAGGGTACACAGGAGGGGTGTCTAGTAGGGCCTTGTGATACTGTGTGCCTGCTGTGCCAAGGCCATCTAATCCATACTGTCCAGTTAAAATGGTTGTCCCTCTCCGCTATGTGGCTTGAGGCAGGGCCCCTCTAAGCCCGATCGGTCATAGGGTGCTCCACTCAGTCCTTGTGAAAGCAGATTAGAATTCATTACTCTAGGATGAGGTATAAGGTCATCCCTGCCACTCTGTCTGGGAAGCTGCCAGTGGAGACTGGAGCCATGTCTCTTGTGGAAGGAAGAACCCTCATTTGTGCTTGTTATTGCTTGTAATTCATTTCCCCGTGGCTCTCGGAATGGGGTACACTTTCCATTGCACTTCCTCATGTCCTCTCTATGTTCTTGCAGGTAAAACTACGGGGTAGCCCATTGGAGTGTATCTTCTGTGTGCTCCCTCTTGAGAAGAAGGATGCTTTTTGTGGATACCAGAGATGCTGGGGTGTACCAGCAGGGAATAGGATCTCTGCTGCTGTTGCTGCTGGCACTCCTGGCACAGTGTCTGACATCATTCATTCAGGTTTCCCAGAAGAGAGATGTGGGACCTTTGTGAGGAAGAGTTTTTCTACCTCTTGCTGGAGTTGTCAGAGGAATTAATTCCCCACCGGTGCCTCTCTGTGTCTTCAGTGTTGGCAGTGCGCTGGCATATGACAACGACGTAGTAGAGAACAGTTTCTGCTGCATGAGTTGTGTGCAGGGGCCAAGCAGCCTATTGCTGGGATGGGAGTAAGTGCAATGCCTGTTGCTGGGATTGCAGAAGCTGCAGTGCCTGTGACTGGAGTTGGAGCATGTGCAGTGCCTGCGGGTGCTGCAGCCCCAGCAAGAGAGAGCAGTTGCAGTGACTGTGGCTGTGGCTGAGCAGCTGCTGTGGCTGTGGTTGGAGTTGCTGCTGTGTGTGGTGCTTTTCCAGGAGATGCAGAGCCGTCTCTTTCTCCTTTAGGTACTGGAGTGGCCTGAGGGCTACTGCATGAACTGTCTCTGGCTTTATTTGGTCACAGACTTGTTGTTCCTTAGGGTCCCATTTGAAATCCTTCTTTTTCGTGGTCACTGCTGGAGAGGGCTTCCAATGAGATCGTGATTTGGGATGTGCATTCTCCATTAGCCCACCGCAGCTAAGAAAGCTTGTGTTTCTTTCTTGTGAGTTGGTGGAGCCGCTGCTGTTCCCTTGTTGATCACATCTGTGGGAAAGTGACAGCATCTCTCTTGCTCTTTGATTCCCCAAAGCTGCATGTGGTGTGCAGGTCCTAGAATCATAGAATCATAGAATAGTTAGGGTTGGAAAGGACGTTAAGATCATCGAGTTCCAACCCCCCTGCCATGGGCAGTGACCCCCCCCCTAAACCATGCCACCCAATGCTCTGTCTGTCCTGGCCTTGAACACCACCAGCGATGGAGCATTCACAGCTTCCCTGGGCAACCCATTCCAGTGCCTCACCAGCCTTACAGTAAGGTCCCTTGACTTCTCTCTGGTTTGTGGCAAACCTGGCTTTCAGCAGCATTTGGATTGTTTTCTCCTGTTTCTCAAAACCTTCTTGCCCTGCATCGCCCACCTGATAGTCTCATCAATGTATTGCAGGAGTTGTGGAGCTTGCCCCTGTTGCAGGGCAGTCTGGATCAGGCCGTGGCAGATGGTAGGGCTGTGTTTCCAGTCCTGGGGCATTCGGGTCCAAGTGTACTGGATGCCTGTCCAAGCCAAAGGATCTGTGGCCTGCACTCCGCTGCCAAAGGGGCTGAGAAAAATGTCTTGGCCATATCAATGGTGGCATCCCACTTGGCTGCCTTTGACTGCACTTGATGTTGGAGTTCCAGCATGTGCAGTATGTCAGCACTCAGTGGTGGTGAGACTCCATTGAGGCCACGGTCCCCATCCTCTCACATTCCCTCCCAAGTGCTCCCATGTCCCTGAGGGAAAGCAATGGCAGAAGTGGGATTGCCTTGACCTGAGGCAGGAATAGCCCTGAGCATTTTGCCCTTCAGGCAGATCTTTTGGTAGTCCATTGTGCAGTGGGGGCTCCTCAGCATGTGTCACCTCATGCTGTGGTGGCATTGGGAAGTGTTTTCCCCCTCCCAGTCCATGATGCCTTCTGGGATTCCTGACTGACTGGGATTTGCTGTTGGAGGTCGATGTGTGATTACTGCAGCTGACTTACTCCATGCAGCATGGGTTGCGTGATGTGTAGAGGAGACCGTGCCTTTGAGCATCCATGGCAGCAGGGGCCATGGGGGTGCCAGAAGGAGCTGTGCTTCAGTGCCCATCCCTTGTGCAGAGGCTGGAAGCTTGGTGGGGGTGCCAGAAGGAGCTGTGCTTCAGTGCCCATCCCTTGTGCAGAGGCTGGAAGCTTGGAACTACATTTGTATTTCAAGGTTTGCTCCATTTCCATCAGAAAAACCACATCCAGGTCTTAATATACATCACTGCAAAATAAGAACCACTTTAATTCTGGGTCAAAAAGTTTCCATAAGAAAACAGAGTGGTAGATTGGTTTGATTTTGTTAGCCAGGCTGTTAGTCCAGCTGAAAAAGCATTTCTCCAACAGCTTTCTTGAAACCCCAACTGCACAGGTTTGCCTCTGCAATCAGCTTTGTCCCCAAGTTCTCCACCAGCCTCGGTTCCTGCTGCGCCTCCAAGAGCTGACAATGAGGTGACACATCTCTGGGTGAAAGCACTGAAATTGACTGTTTCGTTTACAGCAGTGGTTTCAAATCAATTGTTCTGCCATTCAACTAATTCCTGATTGCAGCCTTACATAGGGAAGAAAGGCCCTGAATAAATGATGAGCCTTGCTCCACATTCCAGGCTCTCCATTGCAGTAATCACATCGCAGCTGGCTGCACATCACCTAAGAGCGAGGATCAAGCAATAATACTGGACAGGAAATATCATCTCACAGTTAATGTCAGAAGTGCTCTGTTTTCAGAGCCTCAGATGCCTCTTTGGTGGGCAAATCTGTGTCTTCTGCCTCTGGGCACTTAGAACTGGATAAGTTTTGGCAGTAGTTTTGAGGAAAAGATCCATTTCAAAGGGATATTGTAACCTGGGAAGCAGCCAAGAGACTTTTCTAACTGTGATTGTGCTTGACACTCGTAATGAAACCAAATTCAGATCACCGCAGTAAATTTCCAAACTGTGAGTCTTCCAAGGAAAGAAAAAGCTTAGCATTTCCCACCAGGCCCTCCAGATTCAATCTGCATAAGCTCCAAAATAAGTGTATTTTCTACCTTAAACTAATACTTGGCAGCAACTTTCAATTGGCTCATTTAATTAAGTTGGTGTGCAGATCCCATTTGAATGTGTTTAATGCCGCTGCACTGACAGACATACTGATCAAGAGGATTGTATTTTAGTATTTTTATCTGGGTTTAATTTAGACTCACTCAGATTTCTTTTCCTCCTCACAGCCCTTGCTGCTGCAAGCACATGCCTGCAGTGGGAGGCACAGCAGGGCACCCAAAGGGAGGTAGAAGGGAGCAGAGCATGATACGAGGGGATGAAATGAATGCAATTAGGGCATTTCAAACCCTGGATCAAGGAGTAACACACCTGTTGAATGAACTGACCCTGGAGAAGCTGTGGCTGCCCCATCCCTGGCAGTGTTCAAGGCCAGGCTGGACACAGGGGCTTGGAGCAACCTGCTCCAGTGGAAGGTGTCCCTCTCCGTGGCAGGGGGTTGGAGCTGGATGAGGTTTAAGGTACCAGTCTGTGACTGTGATTTGTGTGCATGTGTGTCTGCCTAGCACACCCCATGTGTACATGGTTTTAGAAACTGCTGGGGCTCAAGGAAATGTGAAAGAGGGCTGAAATGTGAAAATGGGCAGAAGAGAAAGATCTAAATGAGTGTCCTGTTGAGGAAAAGGCAGCCTCTGGAGATGAGCCACATTATTAAACCCTGGGAAATCTGCATGCGGGAGGCTATGTGAAACCAGGTTCAGTGCTTCCTCCTACCCCATTGTGCCTCTGCCTTTCCTGAGGCTTTTTCAGTCTTTCCACTTGCCCTGAGTAGTCCCACCTTGTCAGGACTGGACAGTGGTAGATGCTGTATGAAGACGTAGCAAGGAACAGCCAAAGGGCAATAGCTTTCTACAGGCAGACAGGCAGAAGGAGACCAGGCTGGGCTGGTTTATACCCAGGCACTGCTTTAGAGCCTCATCGCTTGGCTTCTTTGGATAAATCACCTGATTCCACCTGCAGCCTCTGTGTCCTCTGGGCAGCCTCCATAGGCATGGACCAGGAAAGAGGTTTGCACAGTGTGCTCCTGCATAGGTGGTGATGTGGATGAGATGAGTCTTGTTGAAACACACTGTGGCAGACTTTGCACTGAAAGTGGCTAAAATAGATTGTTATAAGATGTAGGAAAGAGAATTTAACAGCAGCCTGTAGCTGTTGGCGCTGGGGCTGTGGTGGTGAAGCAGAGGCAGCTTCTCAGGGCTGCAGCTAAGCTGGTGTGGTCTTGCAAATATATACCTATTTTTACAAAAATTGGTTCTATTTGAGGGGAGAATTATGCGATTGTTGTGTTCTAAACTCTTTTAATAATGCTTTGTGCCAGAGCATCCTTTGATTTGATTGTGATTACTTGGAATGTTTGTTGGTTCTTTTCGCCTACCTGTGGTCCATTTGCTTCAGTCTCTGTCCTCACACATGTGATGGTTTATTCCTTCCCTTGCTTTAAGCCTCGAAGTTAATCCCTCCCTCTCTCTCTGAGGATTTTCTTCCTGAAGCTTTTGTGTGCATGACTATTTCATCTTTGTGAACACCTCTTTGACATCATCTGAAGCACAGACCCATCAATGGCCTCACCATTCCCTGCTCCTCAAATCCTGCACAAGGCAGCGAATGACCCAGAGCCCAGCAGTGCTGCAAAGACTCAGCTTTGGGCTCAAATCATGTCTCTTCTTGGCTGATGCTTCCCTAAACCCCAGACACTGTGATGGCCATGGATGGCAGAAGGAAAAGGATCTCACGGTTTACATTATACTTTCATTTGTGAGTGGCTTATAAGAGATTAATTAATGATTAATAGGCATTATGGACATGAGTAGCATAATTTAGCAGGTGATTATAAGCATGTCAGGAGAAGGTATTACAGAATATTATGAGCAACCTATTGGCTGTGTGGGCTTTATAGTAATCTGTAAGCATTGCTTTGTCATTCATAAAACACCTATTTATCATATGCAAACCTTTTATCACCTTATTTGTGACTTCTTGACAGAAAACACAACCAGAAACAGTACGTGTGAAAATAGTCCTTTCTTCCCTACTCAGTCCTAAGGGATTTCGGAGCCAGAGGTGCCAAAATACATCCCTGATCCTGAGCAGACCTCTGAGGAGACCTTGTGTTCTGCAGGATGGCTGGAGTTTCACCCAGGCGGGGTCAGGATGCCTGCAGACCTGCTGTTCCATTCACATGAGGGGTGCTGGTTCTGCATGTCCGCACAGGACAGGACTCCCAGTCAGTTTTGCACTTTTCAGAGCATTTCTGTATTGAAACAAACAAGTAAGAAATAGGATTTGTTTGCCCTTAGGCCTGTAATTATCATCTTCTCCAGATCTGCAGCTGTAAAATGAGCCACTGTTACCCGTGCGCCCATGGACACAGATGAAACCGCAGTGCAGCTTCTTCATCTCTGTCCCATCTTGTTCCTAAGTTTGCCCACTGACTTTAGTTGGGAGCAGTCAGAAGCTGCTTTTAATGCACCTTCCCTGTGACTCACATGGGGTTTCTTAGTGCATTTAAACCAATGGGCTTGGCCATTTCAGATGCTTTTTTCCACCTCCTGGTCTGAGTTTTCATTTCTTGGCTAGAAAATGGGCAGTACAAAACCAGGGACAAGTGTTTGCTTTGCTTTTCCTGGGGGAAGAAATCAGAAACATCTTGGTTCAAGAAAACCAGGCAGAATTTGGGTGAGAGCCTCTGAGTGATGCTTTCACAAACCCTGCGTGCTGTTGGGTTCCCTCTGGACTTGCCTCCATCCTAAGCAGAGTTTTGCATTCTACTTGAGGCAGTGTCTTCTCCTTGCTTGTGGCGAGCTCATGTGCTATGTTTCCTCCCTTCACCCTGGGGACCTGCATGCTGCAGTGTTTTGAAAGGATGGCTGTGAAGGGGGGCAACACAGCTTTGCGCAGAGGATTAGCACAGGAGAAACTTTTCTCCCTGTGGTCTGGATCCTGCCCAAAGGAAAGCTGCCAGCCACGTGCTGCCCTTCCAGCGTGCATTTTGAGTGCTTTTCTCTGTTGGGACTTGCGTGAGCCAATTACAGGCTCCATCCCCATGGAATGCTGCCCCTTTGCTTTTCTCACTTAATCGATTTGGATGAAATCCCCCTGAAAATCCTGTCTCTTTTCTTGCTCTGCTTTTCCCTAATGCAGCCTGCTCGAATACCTCAACAATCCTCCTTCAGATCCCTGTGTAGCCCATTAGTGTGTTTGTACTGTAAGATTTCCTTCCTTTCTCAGAATTCAGAAGAAATCATTTCATGGTGTTTCTCTGTCTCTGAATATTGACAGAGATGCTGCTGAAAGCCGCTGCTCTCTGTTCCTGCTTGTACCTGTTCACACTTGAGCTCACACTCTTGCTATTTAGCATTTAACAGTACCCTCCTTCCTTGGATGAGTTAAAATTAGGCAGAGAGAGCTGAAATACTCTTCACACCCCACACTCATGCCCCTTGCCCAGCTTTGCAGCCTGCAGGTGCATGGTTTAATCCTCTTCAGTGTGCTGGCTGGCTCTGCATCCCTCCTGACCCGAGCTGCAGTGTTCCAGGCTCTCAGAGAGATGCTTTAGCAACCCCATGTGCCTTCTGTTTGTTTAATAGTGGCTAAATGCTGCCAGTTCTTGCTGGTCTTGGGGGGAAGTGATTTGATCCTCACTCCTCTGATGTGGTTGCTCTTGTTTGGGGCTGTGTTTGGAGATCAGTCTGCATCCTTCTGCCAGGCTGCTGTTTGTGGGACATTTCCTGTCATAAAACCAACTTCCCCATGAACATTTTAAGGGGAGGCATGACAGTTAAGAGAGAAACTGGCTCTTGATTCTCCACTTCTGATGTGGATTGTGCAGTTTGTTGCTATCCCGTATCCTCATACCGGATCCTTCCCTATGCAGACCTCACCTCCCCAACTTCCCCGTGTGACTGAACCTCCTGGGGGGTGTATTTGCAGGTAAAATCTTGCTCTCTGAGCTTTGCATCTGAATTTCTTCCTCTGTTACAGAAGGGCTGTGAGCAAATAAGCTGTGTGCAAAATGGGATCATGGAGGAATGTGGAGTTAGCTGTGCTGAGTGATTTGGTAAAGAGACAGAACCGAAGATGATTTCTTGCCCTGACCCAGATTCCTCTGGGACCCATGTGTACATCCCATAGTTTTTCAGTTCCCAATGTTAAACACGGAAAGGAGCAGTGAGGATATGTTCACCATGGCCATTTGGAGGCCAAAGTGACTGCCGAGTTCTGTGTAAGTATCAGACACCCCTCTATTTAGGGTTAGAATGAGGAGAAACACCACTCTGCACAGTTCTGCATCTCCTTGGAGCAGTGGTCTCCATGCTGACAGGACTCTGCTGGGGGATGGGGACTTGCTCTCTGATGCCCAGGGAGTGTTCTGTGGGAGTGCACCCCGATTCTCTGCACGCACAGCTCACCTCAGGCTCAGCTGAAAGCAGATCTCATCTGTTTCCATACGTGGTTCATCTGGCAGGGAGGACCATTCCTCGCCTGCCTGATGGGACTGTCAGGGATGCCACAGAGTGCTCCCTGTCGCATATTTCACTCTTCTTTGGCTGCGCTGCATCAGGAAGAGCTGCTCTCTAAGCCGTGCTGCTGGGAAGCCTTTTTTATGCTCCTATTGAGCAGTCAATAATCTACTGAAATCAAAACTATCCATTTGCCTTGTTCCTATCAATAGAGCTTGCTACTTTTATTAAATCTCACTGTCGAGCTTGCTGGTGATTTTTGATCTTTGTCGCTCTAGCATTTGACTGTCATATAGATATATATGGAGAACATGGTCTCCTTGGCTGGAAAGATTTATCTGTCTCTACTGGGCTGGTCAGTAGAAGAAGGAAAAAAAAGAAGGCAGAAAGAAAAGAGACAGATGGTATGAGATAAAGAGAAACTGAAAAGGCAGACCAAAGATTGATAGAGGAGGAGAAGGAGTGAGTAATGGAGGCAGCTGGAGAGAAAGCCTGTCTCAGGACTAACAGGGAGGCAGAAAGGTTGATGCTGTGACTCTGACAGGATGCCCTAGTCAGGGTGAGGCCCTACGAAGCTGGACAGACCGCAGTGGTAAGGAGGGCTCTGCCCTATCCTAAAGAGGGAGAAGGAAAGGTGGCATTTTAGGTGCCCTGAGCTGGCCATTGCATGGGGGTCATAGACAATGTGAGCAGTTTAAGACAGCAGCTCCTTCCTAGGAAACTGTTTAATCAGACTGTATCTTGTCAGGATTCAAGGAAGCACTTAAAACAGGCACATTATGTAAATCCCTTCACAGCCTGCTGAGAGAAGACAGGCCTAAGAAAGCCCAGGCCAGGGCTGCTGCTTTGCCAGCTCCCAGCACGAGAAGCCCCACTGTCACTACTCCCTTGTGCAGGGCAGGAAGAGCAGAAAGCCTTGTGCTTCCCCCGCACTAACCTTTCACCCTGCACACACAGGCAGTGAGCTGCCTTTGTGTCTCCCTCAAAGCCAGCCTGGCTTGGCCATGGCGGTCCCTAGGGGAGGGATGTCCTCCTGTCTTCTGTTCTGAGTCAGTGGGAGATTCTGCTAAGCCACCTCCTTCTGCCTCAGGTTGGTTTATTCTATGGTGGATCAGCATCCCTGTGCAGCAGCAGTTGTACCAGGAGTTGAACTCCGAGGTTTATGCCCCATATGAGAAGCTCAGCCTCTGGGTTATTCCTGCTCTCTCATCTCTCAGCATCTTTTGTTCCTGGCATGCCAATACACCTCTTTTCTTCCCTGATTTGGGGGAAATCCTTACAAATACACTTTTCCCCTTCCAGATAACTGCAGCCTTGTTAGAAACCTCTGGGTCAAGTGGATTTTTTGAGGTTTAAGCCTTTTTTAGTTTGTCACTTCCCAGGCCCTGCCATCCTATGGAAAAGCAGCACACATGCAATTAACAGCACATCTCAGGCTCTGTCACCTGCTCTGAGTCCTCTTGCTTGGCTGAGCTGCTGAGATAAAGTGTTGTCAGCTCAGGTGGTGAGATTCAGCCTCTGAGAAATCTCAACATAGAGCATCCACTGTGGGGATCAGTTGAGCATCATCAGAAGGATGTTGAATGACAGGGCAACCCAGCCAGCCCTGCTTTCAGTGCTTTTTATCCAATTCTAAACTCCAAAGCTATTCTAATAGCACCATTTCCAGACCATTCCTTATCCTTTTGCAGCCCCTGTCTGCTCTTAGCAAGAGGGGCCTCCAGTGCTTCTGTCAGACTGACAAAGGAGAGGGGGTCTGTGTGTTGGAATTTTCTCAGCAGATGCTAACAGCCTCCTCATAGGAATTCACAATAGGAATTCATCTTACTCACTGGAAATCTCACTCAGCATCTCAATCCAAACCGAGTTTTCACATCAGATTTGATACTTCTTGGCCCAAGCCTGCTCTGTAGAGCAGTGGGTGAATTTTGCCCCATGACAGCATGAAAGAGGTTAACCCAGGCAGCAGTTGCTGTGCAGCTGGGAAGAATCAAGGCAAAGCTGTTTACCAGAGGGCAGTTGGGACTGAGGAGCCTGGTTTTCAAAGGATATAGCTTGGGAAATTCTAGGAAATTAGGCAGGACAGGTTTCCAGAAACAAATTCTCAGCGGGGAGCAAACTGAAGTAGTTTCTTAGGCAGTGCCAGTGCAGTAGTGTACAGAGGAGCTAAACTTGCATGCACAATCTCTGCATTCCTTTCATTTCCTATCCTCATATATCCCCTTTCCTGCCAATCGGGCTCTGAGCTAATAACTTGATCTGTGTGATGAGTGGTAGGAGGGAGGTAGCAGGGCACTGAGCTGGCAGAAAAGATCCCCATCATCTTCAGCAGAACCTTGGAACACTTCTGAGCCAGAAGATGGTCAGGAGGGATGCGGGGATTGCAGAGGGGAAAAGAGGAGACATGCTGCGGCTGCAAGGAAAGACTGATGGTGCTAAATGCACAGAGGCTGGGATCACCCTCCCTTTCTCTGTGCGACAGCTGTAATAATGCATTCTGTTCTGCACACCTCATTATGAGATGGGTATTGACAAACGCAGGGAGTTCGAGGAAGAGCAACAAAATGACTGGGGGTGGGAGAGTTCAAAGGCTCTGATTAACAAGGAGAGATTAAAAAAATCTCATTATGTGCAGCCTGGCAAAGTGACAATGAGGAGGGATGAGAAGCATCTGCACAGTGAGAAAGAAATACCACAGATGGGTAATATTAATGCTCAGTGACTCAAGGGGAAGTCTTAATAAGAGAGGAATCTCTGTGGTTAGCAGGTAAACACTCTTACATCTGTTGCGTTAGGCAGTGGGGTGGTTTGCTATGGGGAGAGATGAAATCTGCTGGGAATTGGAGATCTGGTGATGCAGCAGGAATGTAAAACATAACAAGGGAAACCTGCTGGAGAACAAGGTGATGTGTCTGTTCTCCTCCATTGCTGTGGCACTGTGATTCTTTTGCCATTTAGGTTCCATTTCAGTAACGCAGGCTCTGCACAACAGGGGAGTTGCCTTCATGTCATATTTCTACTGGATGTCAAACAATTCCGTAGATTTATGCCAGTCAAGAATCCGTTCCTGTTCCCCCAGCTTCTGTCCCTCAAATCCTCCAGTGAATCCATCATTAAAGTCATTCTGGTGTCATCAGTGTTCTGGCAAGCTGGGAGTGGAGGTCCAGATTTTAACATAATAACACAGCTTAATGAATCCCAGTTCTCAGAATAACCCAGGATGTTCTTCAAAGGTGTGGGCCCTGCAGGTATAGGAGAGCGTTAGATCTGTCCCGGGGGCACTTGGCCATGTGTAATTGCAGCAGTTGGAGGCTGTGGCATTAGTGGTATGTCAAGTGGAGGCCATTAGCACTTCAGCACCTTTACTGCTGAGCCCCGGTGTGTGGGATCTCTAATGGCCTATGTTCATCCCCTCCCTGTGGAGCAGGGTGATGCTTTAGCTCTTCCTGGGGCACTTTGTGCCCTTAGAGGTAGAAGCCTCCCTCCTGGCTAAGATGGCATCAAACTTGGAAAGGGAAATAATACTGAGGCAATCCTGCCCCTGGCTTTGCAGCTCCCTTGGGGAAGGGATGGAGGCTGGAAGTGCGGCAGGAATGCCGTGTGAGCTTCCATGGAGCAGGTCTGCAGGACCAGGGTTGAACACCACCTGGGATGAAAGGCTGTGAACTGCTGCAGGCTTTTGTTCTGCAGAGCACAGGAATCAGCAGCAGTGGGTTTGGGTTTCTATCCCCCAACCACAGTGGGAGGAGTCTGTAGCATGTATTAAAACTAATGGAAGTGTGTGTGTCAAATCAGAGCTGTATTAGCATAAAGAAACCCCTTGGAATCCAAAGTTAAACTCAGAGACTAAAGGGCTGATTCTAATTCATCAAATATCCCCAGTGCTCACAGTGCCTAATGAAAACATGTGTAACAAGCCTGCAGGGTTAATTTTACGG
>JANRGW010037311.1:0-16111 GCA_024733675.1 Psilopsiagon aymara
TAAAAGAGGAGTACCACAGGGGAGTACCTGCACAGCACAGAAGATGTCATAGCAGCCTTCCATTATCTGAAGGGGGCATACAAGGATGCTGGGGAGGGACTCTTCATAGGGGACTGTAGTGATAGGACAAGGCACAATGGGTCAGAACTTAAACAGTGGAAGTTCAGGTTAGATATAAGAAAGAAGTTCTTTAGTGGTGAGGCACTGGAATGGGTTGCCTTTGGAAGCTGTGAACACTCAGTCCCTGGCAGTGTTCAAGGCCAGGTTGGACAGAGCCTTAGGTCTAGAGTGAGGTGTCCCTGCCCATGCCAGGGGTGTTGGAACCATATGATTTTAAGATCTTTTCCAACCCTAACTGTTCTGTGATTCTATGTGGTATGGTTTAATCTTGGAATGTCATAGCACAGCCAATTTTGTCTAGAGCCTATCTCCGTGTGGTATAACTCACAGGATTTTCTTTTTCCTTGTAAGAATATAGATAAGAATTTAATTGGAATTGGTAGAGAACAGATTGGCTAGATAAAGGCTATATGCTGTGCATAAGATGTTATTTGCAAAAGCTGCTTGGAACTTGCGGTACGTGCTAGAAGCCATCAATTTGAACCTTAGCGTCAACAAATAAGGGGAAAACACAGAATCTGAAACTATGAAAGCTTCTTAGTTGGCATTTAGCTGAGACTTGGAATATTATTTTCACCTTTTATTTTGTTGTTGTTGTTGTTTTAAGAGGGGGGCAAGAGTGGGAGAAAGAAGGTGAAAGGTTTTAATTAAAACACAGGGAGACTTGGCTTTTCTGGGAATTTTCATGTTTCACAAAAAAAATGGCTAGAAATCTGAGAGTTTTGGTTTTCAGATAATAGCAAGTTGACTGCACATAGGACTGCTGTGAGTCTTTAGGGAATGTGAGGGCAGGTATCTCTTATCTCATGTGCCCTATCATATGTTGGAGTTGAAGTTTCTGGCCAAATATTTCTCTCCTATGTCGAACTACTGTATCTTAGCAGGAAGTGAAACCATCAGGTGTTAAAAGAGAGGGAGCCTGGAGGGACAGTCTGTTTAATACAGGAAAATGCATATAGCTACTGGAAAATATAACCATTAGGCTGTATGTTGAAGGTTTTTTGAAAGATATTATTTCCTGTAAGGAAAATAATTCTCTGAGAAGAAAATGTGCAGATGGTGTGGATAGTATGTAGGCAAAAGGCTGCTCCTGCATCTCTGACAACTCTAGTTTTCTTTGGGAGACAGTAAAATGTGCATAGTACTGCACAACAGTTGTCCACTTTTGTCCATTTTGAAGCGCATGAACTGAGAGTAAGCTGTCTGATTTTTCATATTTTTTTTTATTTTTTTGTTTTTAAAATCGTTCTGTACCACATGCTATGGACAGCAGAAAATGACAGGGTATCTTCTTGAAATCTCTACTTTGCTGTGCTGAAGGGATGCATTTGCCTAGTCTAACAGAAATGTCAGATAGGTCACACTATTAAGTGGGATCCTGTGGTGGGTTGATGCTGCCCAGCAGCTCAATACCCACCCACCCTCTTGCTCACCCCTCTCTCTCCTCTGTGATGGAGAGAAAGAAGGTGAAAAGACTTGTACATCAAGTTAATGACAGCTTAATAAGGAAAGCAAAAACTGAGTATGAAAGCATAGGAAAAGAGAATCCATTTACTGCTTCCCATCAGCAGGCAGGTGTCCAGTTTTCTCTTCCTGGGAAGCAGCATCTTAGCACAAGTAAAAGTTGCTTGAGAAGGCAAGTGCCATAATTATGAACAGCCCACTTCCTTCTCTTTTTCCTTAAATTTTTATTGCTGAGCATGATGTTATACAGCAGGGACCATTCCTGACATCAGCTCTCCTGGCTATATGGCCTCCCAAGTCTTGCCCACCCCTGGTTTACTTGCTTTGTGGGGATGAAAGAAAGACTTGATGTTGTGTAAGCACTGTTTAGCAACCAAAACATTGGTGCATCATCAACACTTTTAGCCGCAGATGCAAAAGCATGGAACCACATGGGCCACTTTGGAGGAAGTTAACTCCATCCTAGCCAGACCCAGTACAAATCCCAAGAAGAATACTTGTCCTGTGGCTACACAGCTCTTTGCAGTGTTTGTATCTGTGTTTTAGTTGTTCGATATCATACTTCAATCTTTCTGCCGTGAGTAGAGGGGCCTTGTGCACTAAAAATCTACGGCGAGAGTTGCATGTACAAAACACATTTGCAGAAAGCTGTAAATGTGATGAAATGACAGAGACAAAAAAAACAAACCCAGCGAAATCAAAACAACCTGCTGCAGACTTGCCCTTTAAATAAACAATTGGGAAATGCCAGATACTGAAACACTCTTAATTTCTTTAGAGATTGTCATAACTTCTTAATGAAGTGATTTGATATTGTTAAAAAATTCCAAAGAAACTTCATTTTGCTATTCCAACCATGCAAAAGGAGAAGGGAGCTTAGTTTTAACTTCATTTTTCTCTAGCAACACTGCTGGCCTTTCAGATTGCTTGAGATCGGAACATGATTGAAAGACAATTATCCAAAAGGGAGCAAAAGCATTCCAGGAGGGGTAATGCGTATATGTTTCCACTCTTGTGGCAGGATGGAGGTGCATTCAGACTTAAACACCAGCAATGTCATAATGCTAGCCTCTATAATTAAGTTGTTTTGGTGCCAAATGTAAGGAATTACTGTTTTAACTGCTTTGAATCAACTTGACTAGTAGGCTGAAATAAATTGGTTTATCATAATGTGCCCAAACCCAGCAGAAACAGCCAACTTTTGTCCAAGAGGCAGGTTTAGGTAAAACATCTGAGGATTTCAAATGCTATTTTCTTTTAATTCTTCTAATTTTTCAATGAAGGTACAGCATATATTTTAGTTTTTGTCTACAGTTTTTGAAAATCAAATACATTTCAATAAATCTGAGACTTACGGGGGTAAAGGGTGGCGGATGCTTAAGGAACCATTGTGGGACTGAAGAACCTCAGGTTTTGTTCTTTGCTCTGCCACAACCTTCACCAATGAGCTCTGTCACAGAATTTAATTTTCCTGTGCCTCTGTGCTCCATCTGTAGTTGGAATAACAGCTTTTTGTTGCCTTACAGTCATCACTACCTGTATGTTTTATGGGATGCTGACTAGCAAATCTTACTTGTTCCTCTGAAATTTCCACATTCCATGTAGATGTCAAAAACACTGGAAGGATTTGAAGACCGTAATTGCCTGTGTGACAAAATGGGATCCTTCTTTTAGAGCAATTTTAGTTTGATAATTGGCCTTCTTTTATTGCATGATTTACAATTTGCAGCAATAACAATGTATATTCTCAGGCCATTATTTTTGATGGGAGTATAAATGGGGATATAATTTTTATCTCATAATGAAATGATGACAGATAGATATAAACATACAGTAACGCTAAAAATTCCCACAGAATTGTAAGTCAAGCGTCATCTAGAAGAGGCCGGGAGACTGAGCTACCATGTTATTACAGGCAGACCTGGTAATGACACAGACAATTAAGGCTGACTAAATTTTTCATTATGTGACTTTTGTTGCAATTGCTGATAACATTGCCAAAGTTTAAACCACTTGGGCTTGGGTTTTCCATGCCAGCTATTTGGCAGGTGAGATTGTTGTTATTTTTGAGGGGCTCTTGGAGATAAATGGTTCAACTGTTTTTAAGAATGATGTAAGGAGGAAAATATACCGATTTTTCACTGAGTCCTTTGCTGTTGAGCAAAGGCTGAGTCTTAACTTGGGAAGCTGGCCTGATTGTAGATGTGTTAAAAAGATGTAATGTTGCAAAGTTAAGTGTTGGGAATTTACATCATGTCTGAGTAAGGGCTGTCAGTATAGTGCTGCAGTGGGACCATGGTGTTCATTCAGAAACAATTTCTAATCATGTGATTGCATGCCCACTCTTCTGGTGGGTTTCCATCACATTTAGAGCAGAGATGGACGATAGCACAAGATGTTTGGAGGTCCATGCAATGGAATGCTGCATTGGAGTAGTCCGTATGTCAGTAAGAGTTAGGCTTTAAACATTGCTTTGTGAACATCTGGGAAAAATAGATTATGAGCAGGGAATGCAAAATTAGAGGGCAACTTTGAGATACATCAGTGTCTCAGCTCTGGTCTATATGATGGGGAAGGCTTGCATGAATTCGCACAAGCAGCCATAAGCCTGATGCTCTTAATCCTGTTAATTTTTGCACCCTGATTTTTTTTTTTAATGCATTTTGTCATTCATGGTAGGGGAGTTATGTGTAGTTTTCAACTTAAAGCTGTACATTAATAAAAATAAAACCCTAAAAAGTTCTCTTCAAGTTTAGAATTAGTAAAGAATTATTAATAAAACCTCAAATATGGCTTTTCAGATGACAAGTAATCCAACTATGGTTAAATTCCACTTTCTGTTGCACTTGATGGGGCATGGGGAGGGAGGGGACAGACTTTAGGGGTGTCTCTACTGAGTCCAGATATTTCATATTGCAGCTTTGTGTTACTTTGTAACATGTATTAAATGTGTGTTATTTATAATGCACTCACTGGTGGATTCCCACCTGTGCGAGATATGATGAAAAGGGAGAATTATATGCAGAAGTAAGGCAATATTGGCTGATATGGTAGATAGCTAAGACAGTTTGGTAACTTCACTGTTGTCAATGTTTTGATAGCTTTTACAAATAAGTGAAGAGCAGAGGACAGCTAAGGAAAATACAGTGAAGTAGCCATTGCAGACATTAGAGAGAGCCCCTGAGAAAAGCATGGCAATGTGAGAAAGCCAAAAAGTACTGCTTTGAAGACTTACCAAACACAAGGATGGAATCAGGTCTCCTGGACTAATGGCAGGCAAAGTCCCTCTGCATGCTGCGTGAGGGTGGTGAGAAATCTGTGATGAAGTTTTCACAGCCTCATAGTAGCTATCTCTATGAAAAAGAAAGGGTCTGTGGGACAAACAGCTTCTTTTCTATTTCCTTTTGGAGTTAGCTGAGCTTGACTGTAGCAGGCTAAATCCTTCTGCTGGAATGAAACCTGTAATGGTGGCACTACTTTTTGGGAGCAGTGATAAGGCAGCCCTTGAACACTATTGGTTTTGAGGCAGTTTGCCACTGAATTGTGTTCCAAGAGAAATGAGGAAGTGCTTGCAAAAAGGTGGGAGGCAGAAAAAAAAGAGAAAATATGTGAAAAATGGGACAGATATTAGTCATTGTGAGGAATAAGCATAAAAAGATAATGGGAGGAAAAGCAGTGTGCCAGACAGATCTTCAAAGAGTACCATGCATTGTAGAAGATTAGCTTCTGGAGGTAAGTGAAGTAGATCATCTCATTTTATTTACTTTGATGTCTTTCATTCATGTAGAAAAATGTTGTTTTTTCTCTTCCCCTTTTAATTGAACCACCTCTGTGAACAATACAGGATTGAGTGGCAAAAATAAGGTCTATTGTAGTCAAACAAGTTTTGTAGACACGAACATTACTCAGAAGCTTACAAAATCTGGAACTATGAAAGATTCATACATTCTAAGTCAAGACTTTTGCAGTATTTCTTTTGCCTTCTGAATACAAACTTCGTATCCTCTGTGATTATCCTGGAGACAGAAGACTAGCTTTGGTCACTGTCTCAAGTGATGACAAACTATTTTTATTTAAGCAATCACCTGCACTGTCTGCTCTGCAATAGTTGCAAGTAGTACAAATAGTTTTAATGAGCATTAGCTTCAGCAGTCAGTCCTAAGCATGGGTTACTCGGAACATCAGATTTTTTTTCAGTAGCCTTAGCTATTCTTGTATTGTTCCACTGTTTTGGGTGGCCATGAGTGAATGACATAATGAACCATTATGTCGTTGGTTATTAGGCACCCAGCACTCATCAGTATCACAGTGATTTAGTTTCCCTTATACTTCAGAGGTCAGCAGCTTTTTCTGCACCCAGGGGGATTGACCAGTAGCTCATAATTTGTATATTAAATTGAGTTGTCCCTGTTCTTGTTCCACAGAAATCAGTGGCCAATTTCCATTGGACTTTTGTGCACTCAGATGCTCAAATGAAAATGTTTGTGTTTGGTTTGCTTTTGTTTCTCATATACTGGCTAGAGCAAAGAAAGCGTGAGAGTTGCTGCAGATGACTTCTCACTCCACCCTTATGGAGTGTGAGAAGTTGCTTATGGAGTTACTTCTCAGAACTACCAGAGGTGCCAAAGCTCTTAAGTTTCAGACAAGCGTGTGTGTGCTTAGGAGTTCAAGGGCGGAAACTGAGGACATGTAAGAAATGTTTCATAAGCTGTCTCAAAAATTTTGAGGCTGAAATAAGGGCTAAAGGGGTGAGGGAGATTTAATTAAAACTTGGCCTCATTTTTTATCAGAATTTTAAATGCCATTTAATCAAGTGTAATGTTATTAAAAAAAAAAAGCCCAAAAATGTCATCTGGTCATGACAAGTATAATCAGGTTGTTATACTGAATATGAATTCACTGGAGTAGTTATAGTTAAAAAAAAGTTCAAGAGCTGGGAGCACAGCTAAGTAGACAGATGGAAGGAGGCATCTTATGTGAAGATGAAGAGAGAAAAGGTAGGGAAATTACAAATTTGTCCATCCACAGTGATGATCTCATCATTTAATATTACATATAATGTGTCTTTGTTTTCCTCCTTAGATATGTCATTGCTAACAATAGGATGAATGTGGTATCAGTCAACAGGATTGAAAGAGTTGCCATACTGTGTGCCAATGCATCTTTGCTTATTTGGTAGGAACATGGGTAATGAAACATTCTGGATCTAATTCACTCCAACTATAAATCTGGTTGATGTTAAGTGATTTACAGCATGGGTATACTTGGTTCAGTATAGCTACTGGAATAAATTATTTGTTTATTTTAGACTGTTGTTTTTGAAGTACTACAGAAATGTGACAACCTGATCCTGGCTGGGGGAGGGAAAGCATGGCTCTCTACTCACATAAGTCGAATGCTGGATCTGGTTTTACTGGGTACTAACTTGGATTTGATTTCTTAGAAGAAGAAAATCCTTAGTAGCCTAGGTTTGTTAATTGGTTTGCTGAGAGGAAAGTTGTTTTGTTTTTCTTTTTTCTCCAATGGAAATGCTGTCTGTTTTCCTTCTCTAACATGCTCTCCTACATCTTCAAGCAGTTTTTTAATTTCAACAGTCTGTTGTTCTGCCACTACATCAACAGGCAAGGGGAGGAAGTGACTTTGGTTTTTCAGCTAAATGTAATTTTTTTTTAGTATGTCTGTGTAAGCAGCCATTAAAAGCAAGAAAGAATGTGTAAATGTAGAAAGGTGCTAATCCAGTTTAACTATGTCATGAAAAGCGATGAGTTTCCCCCCAGCCACAAAACTACCTTAGAAGTTATATTTATTTTTAGCGGGAAAGAAGTATAAGTTTCTCACGTTTGACTTCCGAAAATGTTAATGTCCTATATCCAAAGAATGGGTCTAAAGATGTTAATTTCTACCCATGAAGGTGCTAGAAACTTGCACAACAGAAACTTTAACTGATGCTAGAACACTGCAGACATACTACATAGTGTCCAAGATTATTTGATTATTATTACCACAATATATATTCTCCTTTTATTATTTTCATGTACATATGAAGTACACATGTAGAATCTCATGCTGCCAGGAGGGGAAAATAAATGGAATCAAACAGGTGCATGAACTCTAGGAATAGTCAGGGTGTGCAGTAGTGCCTTTGATTTCTTTGGCTGTAAGCTTGCCTAGTATTTGGTTAGTGCACAGCTCAAGTAACCAAGACACTTGTTTCATCCCTTAAAGTCCCATCTAAAGTTGCTAGCTTTGAATTTGTACCTAACACTTGAAAATACGTTCATCCATGTAGTTGTCTCACTGGAGTAATTAATTGATTGGCTGTTGTCTTTTATGTACAGCAGTGGTGACAGTTCACAAAATCAGTATTAAATAGGGTAAGACCTCTTTATCTCATTCAGACTTCTAGCTGGAAATGCAGCAGTCCTACTTGATGCTGCATGCTCACTCTTCCCATTGACTCTAATGTAGGTTACAGGTAGATAGTTTGGGGGACTAGTATTAGGGAGCAAATTTAGTAGTTTGCAGTGATGTGTAAAAACTAGGTTTTATTGTATTTATTTGAGAAAGTCAAAAGGTTTTCCTACCTGGCCCATAGACCAGCCTACTGTTTGTCATCTCGGTTCTTCTGAGGAAAATGCAAGTTAAACAATTTCAAATGGGATTACTGTTAGTGTTCCCTATTAGACTTGTGAATACACTGACTTTGCTTATAGAACTGGCGGAAGGGGGGTGAGGGGCAGGAAGGGCAGAAGACCATACTATTTCAAGGTACCTCCCAAAAATTTTTCGAGTTCACTAAACCATATTACCTTACTAAATCTTTGGAGGTGAAGTAAGGTCAACCTCAGAGACCAATTACTTGCATACACAATTAAGGTAAAGGGTTTGCATCCAAAAATAAAGGGTGTCATCTGTGGTGACTAGCACAATATACCAATATACATGCAGAGTCAGTTTTGGACATGAGCAACCAGAATGGCCACTGAAGGCCTCAAAGCCTGGGACATCCCTTCAGGCTGAGTTAAGAAATTGTAAGTCATCTAATGTGGGAATGAAAAAAAAGGGTAGCTTAGTTTCTGCCTAGAGGCCCAGCAGGTAAATGGTTCTCTATAAATGTCTAGATCAATTAAATTGCTTAACAGTAACTATTGTGGCATGGCTGCTTTTGTTAGACTAGAGTCAGTTGTTACAGTAATGAGCATCGCATACAGTTTTAAGTCTTGACATTGTAAATTACCTCTGGCAGCACCCTCAGGCTTGATCCAGAGTGGGACTTTGATGCTGCAACATTGAGTGTTATATTGCCGAGCTTTTATGTGGCTGGCCCAAGGTAAGCAGACACCTCTGCTAAGTGCCTTGGCCCCATACAAGTATGTGGGAAGAGCAAGGCACATCAGGATCAGGTAGTCAGCTTTCTATTAGGAAATGCTGAGGATACTGCGGGATCTTTACCAGCACGTAGCTGCCTGTTATACCCTTTATTCCAAAAACAGAGCTTGTCTTTTCTTCTCTGAAACATGGCAGAAGTGTAGGTGGAGGTGGCCTTTTGAACAGGAGCCTAGTGATTAAAGCACTCCCCCAGGTTGTGGGTAATCTTGCTCAGTTACTGCTTTTGCCTGAGGGAACTCAAACTCACCTCCCAGAGAGTTTCCTAAATAATGCGTCTATCTGCTCTCTGCAATGTATGATACTGACCCTGCTGTGGAATTAAAGAATTAAAGAGAGTTAAAGGTGAACTAAGCTGGAAACCAAGAGTAAGGCAGTGCTTCCAAGAAGCACAGTGACTTCCCTCTTCAAGGGCCATTTCATTCAAAACATCTTTGCCATGCATAGTATACAAACCTGTCTTCAAGATTTTCCTCTTTATATAAGAGGAAAGTGAGGGCTTCCAATTCTGGCCAGTGAAACAATTTGAGTGAAAGAAAAGAACAGTGTATACTTTAGGGACAGAGGGGTTTGCATGGCAGATGAATAATATGCATTTGAGCTCTGTGGCTGATTTTGGCATGGTGGTGGCAGAGTGGCCTGACTTGTATCTAGAAAGAAAACAGTAGCTGCTGCTGCATGTTATGTGGCACCAAGCACGTAGGGGTGCTGTGCAGATTCTTGACAGATCAAACCAGTGAGGAGAGAAGAGCAGAAGAATGACGAATCTTTGGATTTTGCTTTGCTTAAGTAGGGGTTAATGCTGTTGAGGCTGGGGTGCCTTGTGGCACATGCATACATAGAATTTCAGGTGTCCTGACAACTTGATGTTCATATATGGAGGCACCTGTAGAATAAGGGTATCAACTGAATTGATGTTATGGATCCACAGCCTTGGATTTGGTGGAATTTAGGTATTTTGGTCCTTTTTGGATCTATATTCTTGTCCTGTATCAGATCATTATAATTAATTCTGGGACTGTGTAAACAAAATGATTATGCCATGAGTAAATTTGTGCCATAATATTTGGGCCGCACAAAGTGGTGTAAACTAACATTTGCTTATGACACATTTCTACACATGCTCTGGAGTCTTCATAGCAAGTGTTGACAGAAGTAAATGTGAACACAGAAAAGGTTACTAGATGGTCTTGCCTTTGGGCAGTTATAGCAGCATGATTATGCTTGTAATTCAGTTGGTTCAATAACTTTGAATTCAGAGTCCATTGAAAATCATATTCACTGGTGCCATGCATTCAGTGTTCTGTTCTAGTCACTTGGCTGTGTTAAGGCACTGCCGCTTCTTTCAAAGCAGTATCTGAAAGCAGCCAAAGTGAAGGCAATGACATCTTAAAAGAGGATTGGCTAGCCACTGTATTTAGTATTGAAGTATGCTATAGACAAAACCAATCAGCAAAGAATATTTCACACCTTTGGCCCTGTCCATGTGCCATTATATGATAACATGTCATCAGGTATTCCTTAGTATGGTGGGATATTGGAAAGAAGAGATATTTAGATCATATTCCAAATACCAATGCTGTCTGGGAAAAATATTTCTTCATTTGCATCAACTAGAAATTTGTACTGGTTTTATCAGGTGAAGTCTTTAAAGGGCCTTGAAAATACAGCTGGCTGAACAATCCTTTACAAGAAGGGCTGAGCAAAAGTAAGAGTATTTTCTTTTAATAAAAATTTACATTTAGTCTGAACTGTGGCAAAATAAGGAATAGTCACAAATTCTCAAGGAGCAAAAGGTCCAGGAAATGATAGTTAAAAATTTTATGTTGCTGGTAGAAAAATAATATTTTTTTGGGGGGAAGGGGGTCTGAAATGGTACCAGGAAGTTGTAGCACATTCATCTGTCTGGGATCCAACTGATCAAATGTCAGATCTTATGATGTAGACATCCTCATCTGAGTATGTCTCTCTAGTATCCATTTTAGTCACTGCAGAGAAAGAGGCATTTCTAGAATGACATTCATTTCATGCTAAAGCAAACTGTTAAATAGGTCAGATGAATCAACATGCTGGAAGTGTAGTTGTCTGAAGTTATCTGAGATGAATCCAACTCCTATGTATTCACTCTTGTCCCATAGTCAGGGAGAAGTACCTCTGCTGTGGTGTAGCTGCTGTTATGGCTCCAATAACTCAGTTAGGGGGAGGTACTACGTTTCCTTATGTTATCTGACCAAAATTCCAGATCAGTTGCAGCTGAGATAGAGAAATATAAGGTCATCTTCTCTCAGCAAAACACTCCTATATTTGCTCTATCCCTGTCCCCTTCTCCCCAACTTGCTATACTAGCTGTCAGACTGTACACCATTAATGAAGGTCCTGTTTAAACTGTTGCTCTTTTCATTACCTGCTGGATCACACCATTTTTCCTGTGGTCTTGATGCTCATTATTTATTTATTTTTATTTTTCAGGATGAGAATGAATAGTGAATGAGACAGCTTTGGCAGAAGTTTTCTGAGAAACTGTCATTCATGCTAAAAATCATGAAACCTTTTTACAAATACTCAGCAATTGTTCAAATACTCATGAAGGGAAAAAAAAATAAGAGTAATGTGATCTTACAAGTCATTGATGAGCTGTAATCAGCATTCTGGACTTGATTTGATTTTTGACCCGCACTACCTTGCATCCAGTTATGTTAAAGGCTCAAACTACCTCTTTCTAGGGATTCTTAGCAAACAGGTGCCAGGAACTCTTGTGTGTTTGCGTGAGTCTTTGATAACTGGAATCAACAACTGTATTTGAAATATAGCATAACTTCATCAACAAGTAGCCTGCTAGTTCTGTTAGATCCTTTTAACCCAAGAGTTGCTTTCAAGGGTTGGATCTTCTTTAATACAATATTATGTATGAGCTTATAGGTAGCTCGGTTTGAATGCATGCTGAACAGTAACAGGCTTGATTATTCTTAACAGCCTTGGAGCGGTAGCTTTCAATTCGCTTGAATTAAGACCTTAGATTAAAAATAAGTCCTTAAATTACCTGTACACTGATATTATACAGGCAATTGCAGCAGTACTTCTTGTCTGGGCTACAGGACATATGTACCAGGAATACATATAGTACATGTCCTGTAAAATTTAACAGTGAAGAGACTACCACCTCCTGGCATTGTAGACAAATAGACAAAAATCATCCAATCTGGGTGGCTCATATTAGCCAGGGCTATGTGTACAGTCTAGACTGCTCTTGATGCAGTGGCATTGTTATTAATGTTAATAAAACTTGAATGCATTTTTATAGGATGCTTGTATGAAAAAGCCTTTGGGCATTTAAAAAATACAACAAAACAAAGCAGTTATTTTTCATTTAAAACTGCAACATATCCCAGTGAAATTGGAAACTGGCAGGAGAGCAAAATTACCTGCCAAACATCTAACAAAGCACAAACGATAGAGCAGTTGCCCGCAATACACTAGATTTCTCTACATGCCAATGCCTCCTGGCCATACCGACATCAGAGGGAGATTTTTCATGACATCAATGGGAAGAAGATCAAGCTCAAAGTGAACTGTAGGAGAGATATCGGTGAGGAAATATGGACAGCTGTGCTTGTGCAGATTAAACTGAAAGATGTATTTCTTGGAGCCAGCTGTAAATGAATTAATGACGTTGCTACCTTTTAGAATTTAAACTTCCTTTTGCTGGATGTGATGGAAGCCCTTTGTGTTGACATTTAGACCTAGGCTGAAGACTGAGATCCATATTTAAAATGTGATGTAAAAGAGTTCTGTACCACCTCTTTATGGTTTTCCTTGGTGTTTTGCTGTTTGTATGCATTTTGCAAACTCTTATTATCTCAGCCAAAAGGTGATCAAAATAGGCTTTGCTTTTTAAGGGAGATCTTTTCAAATAGAGGGAGTTGATAAAAATGTTGGTTTTCCAGAAGGGCTGGCATACCTTTGGAGATATAACAAGGTTTTTTTGTTGGATTGAAAGGTAGCTAAACCACTCAAAAAAGAGGTTTGCTGCTTAGAAGTCTTAGATTCTGCTTTTGGTTTGTAAATCCTTATTTGTGTAAACCACAGTCTTCTGTGGTGAAACTGCTCTAATAGAGTTTTCAGTATTGTAACACACTTTCTCTCCCAGTTGTTATGAGTAAGGGTATGGTCTAAATTACCATGTTATCAGAAAACTCCCTCACAAATAGCTTTCACTTCCAGCAATCATAAACTGCATAGTTTTTCCTGTTTTAGCTGACAGTACATTCACAGCATTGCATATACTGGATAAGATCAAAGCAAAAATACCCAACATTGCTGGTACGAAATGAAAAGAAACAGATATCGAATAGCTTGCATTTTCTCAGTTCAGGAAGGGAGAATAAAGATTCCGAATGAATCGGAGAATAAAAGCACAATCATTAAGAAGGTGGCCTTTGGTGTGGTCACCTCTGTTGAGATTCAGTCTAACAGAACGTTGTTGTCTCTACTTGTTCTGTAATGGCCCCACCCTATTCATTTGTGTAGAAGAATGGATCAAAGTGAGCTTGAAGATAGACAAAGTTTATAAAAACAGAAAACTCATTTTCTCATGCATTCTTTGATGCCTGAGGCAGAGGTATTGATTGTAAGGCAACCGAAACAAGCTAAGCTATTCTTGCCTTCTGTATGTTTGAACACACTTGTAATTGTGCAACAGGCAGTGAAACAGCCCAGAGTGACGCACAAAGTGCAGTACAAATGAGAGACAAAAGGTGCTGAATTGTTTAAATAAGGCAAGGCTGTGAAACTGAGATTCAGATGGGATTTCATTTTGTAGACATTTCACAGAAAGCAAAAAGAAAAAAAAATCATTAGCTTGCTGAATGTTGGGTTTTTTCCTTAACTGTCAGTTCATATGGCAACTCCATACAGTATAAATTGACGTGTGTTGGGTTGTTTTGGTTTTATTTTTTTTTTATGTGAAGAGTCACTGCACTTTGCACTGGTCCATTAACTTGTCTATTACAAAACTGGCTTGTGCTTCATCCAGGAGTAGGATGTTAAGGAGAAAATGAAGGGGATCTTTTGTAATAGTGTGACTCTTTTGCTCTGCCTAGGGCCAATGCAAGTCTCTTAGCCATGACTCTGACGGCTCAAAGAGGGACTTGGTGATTTTAGTGACTCTGAAGAAGTAGGTTCTCTGCATTGGCTAATTGTATTTCCTGTACGAAGGTGTAATTCAAGCTTATTTGCAGAATCAGTTGCAGTTAATTTATAGCGCTGATCCATGATGTATGTATTGGCTAATCCTAATTGATTTTCACAGTTTTGCTTCTGTTTGCCTGTACACCATCTTAACTGTAACAGTACATATCTACTGCTCATCTTGCGTCCACAGGACTGGTTTGTGGGCAGCCTGTCAGACATATTTGATCGTCCGCTAACCTCTTTTATGTGTCCAGGCATGCTCAGGTCTGCAAGTTTCAGCTGTGTCAGCTCTCTGTGTACTGATTTGCTGCTTGTATGGTCATGAAGCTGGTTTTGAAGAGGGCTTTGAGGTTACCCTCTATGGGGTGCATAGTATATTCAGGGTGGACAGATCTGTCCAGAGATGAAAGTGCTTCTCCACAGATATCTTAAGTTTGAGGGAATGGAATAAATTCTGCTGGAGTGAGATGCCCTGATACTGGTGTAACTGTATCCTTGCTAGGACTGATCCTCATCCCTGGCTGATGCACTTCTACTCCTGCTGTTTTACTGGTATGGACCAACAGTAAAGCATCTTGCATTGCTGTGGCAGCATAGAGGAACCTCAGTGGGGAAATAAATGGTATTTACACCCAACTGAAGGCTTCTATCTTACCCCAGTGCAGCAGAGAACAGACGCAGCCTAAGGAGGAACTAGGCTCCAAACTTGTACAAAGAAGGGCTCATTACCAGGCCTCTCCAGTTCATTACTAAGCCTCTCCGGCCCCTCCCTGGAATTCACCTGGACATGTGCTTCTTCAGTAAGATAAATGGTGCTTACTTTCTAATGTGCTGACTCTGGGATAAGGGGGAAAACAGTCAAATCTGATATGTTCCTTTTTATTTTAATTAAGTCGTCTGTATTTGAAGGTGGTGACAACTCAGCTGCAGGCTCCTCTTGTTCATCCCATACTCTGGGAAAAGTTCCAGTCTGATTTTAGCTTTGCTCAAAACATAAAGCTTGTATTGGTTTCCTAGCCCTGCAATAAATTGTGAATTCTGTCATCAGCTCTAATGGTATAATGAAATTTCAACAGTTACGCAATGCACAATGTTCTTGTCTTCTAAGGTCCCCAGCTGAATGGCCAGCTACTGCTGGGGAAGGTGAGAGCCCCATATAGCAAGGAAACTTTAATTTGGATGAGAGTGGCTTTGCTGTTATTGAGAATTCCCATTATGCCTCAAGGGGCTCTGCCCTTCTTTTGTTTTCCCTAGAAATGTGTGATTTGCCATGTCAATGCAGATCATTAAGATTTCAAGCCTGGTATCCTGCCTGTAGCTAAATTTAAGGCACTATGCTTCACAGACAACTGAAGTCCCACTTGTTCCATCCCCCACATTTCTACCTCTGCTGTAGTTAACTTTGCCAGTGCTCTGTCCTGTGCTCTCCCCATCTCCCTGGTCACTGGATGTGCAGGGAATGCTGGTCCAAATGTTGCTGGATATAAGGGGAAGAGTATGTGGGATAGTTGCTTGTGGCTGTGGACATGAGGATCAGCCATTCCCAAGCTTTTTTGAGGGATTGCTTTAGACCCTTTGATAAAGAACTTAAATTCTTCCTGGAGGGACTATCTATAGAGTGATTTCTTCCTTTCTTAAATCCATCAATAGCATATGTCTTCACATCCGTGATTGTAGTGAGTACCCTGACATACCCTGGGTTAAGTTACCAATTGCATTTTACTTTTTTTTGTGTTTCCTAACCATGTAACTATATTAGTCTTATCCTTGAGTGGTTTAAGTCCAGAGGTTTTGAACAAGTCCAGAGAAGGGCCACGAGGATTACCAGGGAACCGGAGCACTTCCTGTATGAAGATAGGCTGAGAAAGTTGGGGCTGTTCAGCCTGGAGAAGAGAAGGCTTCATGGAGACCTCATAGCAGCCTTCCAGTATCTGAAGGGGGCCTATAGGGA
>JANRGW010037316.1:0-29638 GCA_024733675.1 Psilopsiagon aymara
TTCACAACTTCCCTGGGCAACCCATTCCAGTGCCTCACCACCCTTACAGTAAAGAACTTCTTCTTCATATCCAATCTGAACTTCCCCTGTTTCAATTTGAACCTGTTACCCCGTGTCCTATCTCTACAGTCCCTAATGAAGAGTCCCTCCCCAGCATCCCTATAGCCTCCTTCAGACACTGGAAGCTGCTCTGAGGTCTCCACGCAGCCTTCTCTTCTCCAGGCCTTGTTTCATTGGTCCAAATACAACCTCCACTACTACGACCTGTACAGTGTAACCGAGCCCCCTGTATCACTCATTCTGGGGAAGATACAGGCTCATTCCTTTTTTCCCTCCTGCAAAATAATCCACTCTCTGAACAGGCAAATGTACCTTCCCAGAGCAACCTGTCGATCTTCCTTCTTGTTCCTACATGGCACCTTCAGGGGATCCAGCCTGAATACCAAATATTGCTGTAGGCATCGTGTTTGTGTCTGTAAAATCAGCTATAGGTACAGCAGCATCTGAAGCTCAGCGGGGAACTGAGTTTTCCCTGGGTTTGGGGGCTCAGTTTGTGCCTCCTGAGCAGCCAGGGGAGTGTTTTGCTCAATTGGAAGCAGTGTGCAAGGCTGGGGCTGGCATCTGAGTGTGACTGGTGTCTGGGTGCAAGTCTTGCAGGAAACCTTCAAGAGTGACACCACTTGATCCCAGCCTCAGCCCTTTGCCATGTCTGTGGGTGCTCAAAGGGATCAGCTACTCGTGTTCACTCCATTCAGCAACACCATATCAAAATTAGCATCTTATCAGGGATTCCTCGACTTGCATTACTATGGAATGCTTTAGAATTATTCCTAGGCTTTGCTTAGGATGTGTGATTGAAGATTAATTGAGGATAGAGAGTAACCCTTTCCTTTCTGCAGCATGCAACAGTTTGAACGCTGTTCTTTTGCCTTTTTAAGCTCAGATTGATGAAATTCAAGCTCTTTGCTCCAGTATCCCACCACTGGATGTTTGTTGTTGAAAGGCAGCTTCTGTCAGAGCTGAAAACACACGAGCACAGAATACCAACTGTAGAATGATGTGGAAGAAGAAGATTAATTCCTTCCCCTAGATTCTGCAAAGCCATTACCTGGCTTTGAATGACATTTCCAATGCTACACTGGGAACTGCCAAAGCATTTACATAAGAATGCACAAATGCACACATTATCACTGCAGGAAGCACTTAAAATTTAAGATAATTATATAGTATGGAAACGATTTCAAAGGACTCAAACAAAATAACAACTAATTCTAGAGAGTCACCTTTAAGATGATTATTACTCCACACTACCGCTGATCTCGCCCTAAAAAACCCCTTCTCTTTACAATTAAATGTGCATTATAAATTCCTACTTTGTTCTTCCACCATCAAGCTCCTACAGCTGCTGCTGGCGAATTTGCATTCTCTGAGAGCTTAACTAGACAGCCAACATAGTCACACTGTGAACAGAGGTAAAACACACTGCTGCAACCCCCCCTTCATCCTCACCACACATTGGGTGCTCTTCTGTGGGCTGGATTTAAAGCTGCTCTGATTGAACGTAGGGAAGGACCCTCAGGTGTATAGCAGGCGGATGACAAGCCCTGTGCTAGAGGAGAGAGCTGATACCCACCCTGCCAACCCTCCCAACTGCATCTAGATGTTGAGAGGGAGTTTGCAAGAGGAATGCAGGGAGGATTCCTCTGAGGGACCTGGTATCTCTGTGCTATGTAATGAATGGCAGAATAAAGCATCCTCTGCTGGAGTCAAGAGCACAGGTTATACATAAACCCTCCAGCCTGGCAGTTCAGGGTGAAACCCTTTCTGCTACTCATCAGCGCTGCCAGGTACGCAGTGAGAGCAGCAGGCAGTGACCAGGGATGATGTAAACTAATAGAAAGCAGTAAAGATTTATTTGGTCAGAGGGTGTACATGTGTAGATGAAAACGTTCTGTCCCACCATCCTCTCTCCACCTTCCACTCCCCGCTGCTGCTCTCATTCCTGCCCCAGTGCTGCCATTCCATTTTCTTATCTTTTTCCAAAGTGTCCCAGGGAAAAAATAAATAATAAACTAAAAATACATCCCAGCTGGCTCAAGGCAAACTCTGTTGGGGAAAAGTCTTAATCTACTTCAGAAATGGACAAAAAGAAGTGTTTCTAAGTCTAATTCTTGGAGATAATTGCAGTGCTAGAGCTGAAACTTCCCCACAAACTTCAGCCTGAAATGGAAAACGCATGGATTTCATATCTTAAGTTCTGACAAAGTACAGAGCAGCCAAAAATAGTATCTGGTAATGGGAAGTGCAGCCAAGTTACTAATAGGTGTTGCTACCTGGGCTGCTGCTGGTCTTTCACAAGACTGTCTCAAACGAACCAAAGCACTGGAGGTCTGAACAAACCAGAGATGTTTGATTGGCAATGGGCTTCCTGTGCAAATTTAATTAGGCTTGGACTAGAAAACATTTCAGACAGTACTGGCACGAATTCCCAGCTATTAAATAACACTTTGCATGAGCAGAATGCTACCAGCTTGAGCAAAATGCCTTAGAGATCTGTGTAAAGCTTTACCTGGTAACTGTGAGCAGGTCGGTCTTGGCCAGCCTAACTATTGCACCCCAGAGCCTATTTCTGCTGGAAGGAAATGCTGTAACAAAGCCTCCTGCTCTTCAAACAGACAAGGGTATAGGAAGTCGTGTTGCCCTAAACACAGCAGGAGCTTTATCCAGCCCCAAAGGCAGAAATCCCTCAGGTAGAAATCACCTTCCCTCCCGGTTGTCCCCATGGCTCCAGTCCTGGTGCTTCTCCCCAGATGGCTGAGGCTGTCCTGTCATCTCTCCTTGCCATGTTCCTGGTTCTTTTGCTCCGCTGTCTGGGGCATAGAAACCATCACAGACAGCAGCCAGAGACAGTCCCCTGCCTGCCTGTACCCTGAGTGGGTCATTGTGGTGGGCAGCAGCATTGCCTGGTATTGAGTGGTCTCTGCTCCTGACATACCTCATCCCATAAAGGAGCACAGTCGTCTCTCACGATGGGAGCCTTCAACAACACTCTTAAAAGCAAGCTTGCCAAACTCTCCCCAAAATGAATTAGCAAAGTCTAGCTTAAAGCAACCGGCTGCCTGACCAACATCCAGATTGCAAGGACCTGTCTAGACGGAGAGGTAATTATACAGAAAACAAGATGCTGTCTTTGCAGCAGAGCCCATCTTTCATGTACTGTTGTCACCAAAACCTTATTGTTACTGAAGAAGACAAAAGAGCTATGCCAAGTGATGGTCTAGGTGTTGTCTTCTGGTGTGGACACAACCTCATCTCACCTTTCAAATCAGGCAGCACACTTTGGGGTCAGGACACCACAACTGACTAATTCAAGCTTGACACTTCCCATTGTGGCCTGGGACACATTTTCTTTGTGACAGCCTCATTTCTCAGGGGCACACTTTAGGGAGCTGAACATACCGAAATGAGAGAGGCACTATATCCAATCTCCTATTCTGTAAGCCAGCAGTGGTTACAAGTGTTGTAAGCAATTCATGTTTGCACTCCATTGTGAAGATGAAAACTACTAAATAATACCCGAGTGTAATCACATTTACATAGTTGAAGGGTGCTTAGGAAAGAATAATCTTAAGATAGTCACCTTTCCTGCTCCCAGTAACTGCAGACATTTTTGATACCTGCCCAGAACACAAAGGGCTGAATTACTGCTGCAGACAGAAAAAGGATTTATATGTTTTTCAATAATACATGTGGATTATATCAAAAAAGCTTAGAACCTGAACGCCAAATGATGGATAGGGTGATTCATCATCAGGGTTTTAATAGGATACCTCTAAAATACAATTGCACATGGTTCAGTGATTTACTAATAACCTACTTTTGCAACACAGGCACACAGAGATGCAAAGCACAACAGGTCTAAACTGCCCTCCGCACTTTTCATTCTCACTGTTAACAAAAAAGCATTCAGATTGGGTTGGGTTTTTGTATCTCTTCATAGTTTGTAATCTCTTACTGGGCTACCTCATTCCCCAGCGCATAAATGGCCTTTCATTGCCAGAGACCTTTACAATGTTGTTGGTTTTCATTTACTCTTTAGTGTTTCAGACGTGCTGGGGATACTGCAGACATGCAAGAAAGGACCTAAGGAACTCAAGATCAAAGGATAAATATGATGAAGATGACAAGTCTCCATCAGAGGCAACAGGAAATGGGGGCTCTCAGAGACAGGCAGCAACGGAATGTTCAAGAACTTCTTTAAAGGGAAAGAAAGACTTCAAGCTGAAATGCACTTTGGTTTCAGTAACAACTTCAGCACTCTTGGTCAACCCATGATTGACAAGTTCAGTGACCCAAAGTTCTTCTCCGACTTATCACAGGGCTTGGCGCCCTGTGTTCTCTCCTTGCTTTTGGAAACAGGACTTGTCTGCCAGCAGCACCTCCCAGTGCTCAGATATGTTCCCACATGAGCAATTTTACAAAGGAGGAAAAGGAAAGAAACCAAGAAACCAAGAAATATTTTTTGCCCAAGGCTAATAAGGAATTTACCTCCCAGGTGTGAATCAAAACCCCAGAACACTCCTTGCACCGCTGCTGGGTTTAGTACTGACTTTCACTGCCTCCATGGAGCTCTCCTGCACATTGAGGCCAAGATAAATTTGGAGTCTCTTGGTTTATTGGTTTTAAACCTATAAAATGTCCTAAAATAGCCCCAGTCCTTGTAGTCTCCTTCCTACCTCCTGCTAAACCCTGTCTTTTGTCTTTTCCTGTAAATCATTTCTCACTTGGAAGATGGATGCAGGATTGAGCTAGGACTAGCAAAAGAGCATCCCAAGGAGTATGGCTACATCTGCCTTTCACAAAGTTAAAAGGCACACGAGCTACTGCTAATGAGGGTCCTGCCTGCAGGAAAGCATTCCAGCAAAGAGGAGAGTCCCTCTGTATTTACATGTACATTACATTTATGCTTACCTCTGTATCACTACAACTAAAGCAGCTGCATTATCCTCTGACTCCTTAGAAAAGGCACATGCCAAGGGATGCAGGAGCATCTTCGAACTGACTCTTCTGCAACTTCATTACTGCCTTCTGGAGCAAGAATTTCCTATAACAACACCTTGGTGACCTCTACTTCCACTGTCCAACTGCAGAGGCTGGCAGCATACTACTGACCTCTTGGCAATGGCAAACCATGGGCACCAGTGCCTTGTTAGCATCAAAAATAAGCTGGGCTACACCAGCAGTAAGGTGAAACCATGGTTTTGAAACTGAATTAAGCACCATGCACCACAAAACTTCTCCATCCCTTGAAAAAATGAGCCCATGGTGGTATTGGAAGGGAGGATCTGCTGGCGCTCACTATATACCAGTAAAACATGGTTAATGTGCATCCACAATTGCACACTGCACCAGTTAAAGTATGTAGCTACAAGTCAGTCAAGTACTTTATTTGTGTAATTACAAGGAACTGATCCCTGGGGGTAATACAAATAATTCAGTATACAAGCTAAAAATGAGCTTTCTGAGACCATTTGTACTAGTATAATCTGATGGGATGCAGAGTTCTGGAAAATAAATGCCAAAGGGGATGAGAACACAGCTAAAACTACTTCATTTTTTAAAATCAAATGAATATACACATTGTTTAATCCCTGCATTTTCTCAGCTTTAATGAATAACTTGTTTGCTTCTTCATTGCTGCATCTTCCATCTCGGCTAACATATCCCAAGCTGGGGAACTGTATCCAAGGCTTAGCACAGCTACCAAGGAGTGAAATGCAGTTAAAATAAAGCCCCTATGATACAGCTACACTGCACTGCATGTGGGAGACACCTCTGTCCATCCCTTTTAGGAAGTTCCTAGCAAATAAACTCTGTTATTAAATTAATCACCTTGTATCAAATGGCAGAATGACAAGAGAGAAAATTTACCTGGGTAATAACTCAGCAAATAAAGGTATATACAGAGGAGGAGGAAATTGGGTTGTTGCAGACGCAGCAATAACATCATGAAGCAAAATCCAATATTGGAAGAGATAAAAGTTTTCTGTCCCAATATTCCTCTGTGACAAGTGTGAAAAGAGTATGCATAAGAACAAGGGGAAAAGATGAAACATAGCATCAGTAAAAAAACCCGCCTTTGAAAAGGGAGCTAACAGGTAATTAATCCCTCAAAAGAAGGAAGATCAGAGCATCTGGGAAGCTTGCAGAGATTTGGATCGTGGGACCATATGCTTTGGGTCCTCCCTGTTTAGTTTTGCTAAAGACTGCAGAGGTGATTCAGAGAGAACCCAGCCTAAGAGATGTCTCTTCCCCTGGGAGAAACCTGGTGAGCTCCCCCGTTTCCACCCACCCAGAAAAATCAAAGTGGGGTATTAAGGTGGCAATGGTGGTGACAAAGCAACCCAGAAATGAGATGTAAGTAGCAGTGACATGCTTTCTAACAGCAGTGACAGGTCGTAATAAGCAAGTTATTCTGAAGTTTGGGGTTGAGGTGTATATAATTAGGTAACGTGGGTGTTGAGTGATAAAGCCCACAAGAAATACACAGATTAGAAGCCCTGAGTTTTTGAATCCATGTTTTTTTTCATACTACATGGCATGACCTGTTTTTTCCTGCGTTGGTTGAAAAATAGAAGGAAAGATTCTCATCTCTTCTTCAGTGTGGGAAAGATACACTGGGGACAAATGGCACTGCTTCGTCAAGTCTCCTCTTTCAACACTGAAACCCCCTGATTTGTGGTTTGATTCCTTTTACTCTTCCTAGGAGTTACAGAGATCTACCTTGTCTTTTCCAGTGGCTGCTTTCACAAGCTTACCTACAAACTCAGCTATTACCCTGGTTTAGATCTGGATAAGAACGGGGAAAGCTAGGAAAATGCTATTACCGTTGATCATAAACAAGACTTCACAATGAATTGCAAGAATGTCCTTTAGAAGGGAATATGGCTGCTCAAAAGATGAGGACTTTTTGATCCACTCTGGATTTTCAAGTGTTTGCACACATAGAATCATAGAATACTCAGGATTGGAAAAGACCTTAAGCTCATCCAGTTCCAACCCCCCTGCCA
This sequence comes from Psilopsiagon aymara, assembly GCA_024733675.1. NCBI lineage: Eukaryota > Metazoa > Chordata > Aves > Psittaciformes > Psittacidae > Psilopsiagon > Psilopsiagon aymara. The sequence goes on from JANRGW010037316.1 coordinate 7,071, forward strand.
TGGGCAGGGACACCTCTCACTAAACCATACCACCCAAGGCTCTGTCCAGCCTGGCCTTGAACACCACCAGCGATGGAGCATTCACAACTTCCCTGGGCAACCCATTCCAGTGCCTCACCACCTTTACACTAAAGAACTTCTTCCTCATATCCAATCTAAACTTCCCCTGTTTCAGTTTTAACCCATCACTCCTTGTCCTCTCACTACAGTCCCTGATGAAGAGTCCCTCCCCAGCATCCCTATAGCTCCCCTTCATATACTGAAAGGCTGCTATGAGATCTCCATGCAGCCTTCTCTTCTCCAGGCTGAACATGGCAAGGTCTGTTCATGGGTTATAAATATGAAGTACCTGGGGCAATGGCTTATGCAGATTGTAAGTGTTCATATTCTTTACCATCATTACTAATGGGCTGAATCAATAAAGCAATTGTACAAAATACATATTTCTATCTATCTCAGTAATTTAATCAATTCCTTTTAAAATAAGCTAGGTTGTCTTCATTAAATTTATAATGTGAAGTACTTTGGTGCATAGGAGAGTGTTTGTTCTAGAATCTTCAGTCTTTCATATAGGCTTCCATTGGCCACTAACTCATGAATTAGCTTTTTTTTAGAGCAAGTTATCATCTTTCAATCATGAGAATGTTAAGCAACAACACATCTTTATCTACAATGCTCACTATGAGCGAAAGCATGGCATTATTATTTCCCAAGAAATCCAGTCCATCTATGAAGATGACCAAAGATAGTCGTCGCTATTGAAAGCGCTATTGAAAGCACTATTGAATATAGATCTTGGGAGACATAATTTGTTCAACTCTCTCGTCCTGCACCCTGCATAAAAGCACAGACCAACCTTATCCAAGTTCTGCTCTATCCAATATGTTGCACCTATTCAGCACACTGCTTTCTACCTTCTGTGCCATCCTCATCTGGGGCACAGCACACAAAGACTGAGCTGTGTGAGAACTGCAAACCCCTCTACGAATGGACTTGATGATGTTAAAGGTCTTTTCCAACATGGTTGAGTCTACGATTTTGTGAACACCTCTGGTTTATAGATATCTTTATATAGCACCTCATCCAGAGGATCCCCGATCCTGGTTCCCCAAGTGTCCTCCTAAAGCTGCTGTCCATATTAGCAATGATTAGTAAGAATATAAACCCAGCAGCAACAAGAGCTTAGTGGGAGTGCTATACTTTTAAATGAAAGCTGATTAGTCTCGGTTGTTCCTTCCTGGCTAACAGTGAACTGTAATACCTCATGATTCTGTCTGATTTACTGCTTGGCCTTTCGTAGGGAAGAAAAGATCACTTCTAATTTTATGCCTGGGAAGGCAAAGTACCAGTGTTTTCTGTGACCTCAAAGCTGGGATGAACTCAGAAACAGGCATCTTTGCCCATAATCTGCACAAAATTTCCCTTTCTATCACTACCTTTCTACTGAACATGCAATTGAGCTTGAGGAGAACCTAAGGAATCCCCTCTGCCTGACTCATTTCAGCCCTAGTAATGCCAGGATTGATTTCAGTGACCCCCTCCCCCATAACCTGGCACCCTTCCACCAGCCAGCTCCCACATGGGGATTCCTTGCAGTGTGGCTTCCTGGCTTTACCATCTACCTCTGCACCTTCTGCACTGGTGTGCAATGAACCCTGACTCTGCTCCCAGCATTGCCACCCCAGGAGGAGCACAAGGTGGGGACGGGACGCTGACTGCTAAAGGAAGAGGTTTCTTTCACTGATGGCAAGGGATGCTGCTCTGGTGCACTGAGGACCGCACAAGCTAGCCAAATATTTCAAGGGCTTTGAAGAGAAAACATTTCTGCAGGTCAGAAGAACTGTACTGGAGGGGAGAAGACCTTTTAAACCCAATGTGGGAATGCTGCTGTGTGCAGCAATGGGTTCAAATCACTGCGATATTCAGACAGGCTTAGTGACCTTCACAGCTATGCCTGCAAGTTGCTGCTGGCTGCCGGGATGATGCTGTAAGTAAAAGCCAGGAGCAGTAGGAAATGGACTGCTAAGTGTCTCATTAAGTTCCATTAAAGGGGCTAACCACTCTCCTTGGATCGACTGTCAGATGGAAAACATCTGTTTTATTTAATGATTGCTACTGATGCTATTCAGATCCCAGGAAGTTTGCAATATTGCCCCTTCTGCACTTAGAGCACAGTTCCCAATTAAGAATGGAGCAGTTCTTTTTATAGTAAAGCGGGAGACTTGCAGTAACCCCTGTAACTCAATGGTAGGGAAGATCTCCAGGGCTTGATTAACTTCTTCATTGCAAAAATCAATCTTGGGAAGAAAAAACAGAATCTGAACTCATACAGTGGTTTCCCAAATAAGCTCTGTCCTGGGTTTGCCTTCTCTTATTCCAACCGGCAGCTCATCACCAGAAGGCTGCAAGATGTGTCCTGGGGCTCAATGTACAGAAATGGAGCCAGTTCTGATCATCACCAGGGGAATAAAGGACAGAATTACTTACAAAGACACTGACCTGGAAGAGTGAGTCTCATATGCACAGGCAAACACTTTCAGGGAGGTTGTAACTTAGTCCTTATCACTTCTTGACATAAAAAGTAAATGCTTTTACCAGCTAATGGTTCAGAAAAATGCACGACTGGTTACTGTATCCACAACAACGTGTTCAGGAGCAGTGAGACAGAAAATGAAATGCCCAATAAGCATATGTTGTTTTTAATAAAGAATGATTTAGTGCTAAGTGGACCACACTGTTTCCAAGGTTGCTCTGCAATGGCACAATGTATGGGGGGGACACCCAGCATCCTTGGGATGGCTCACTGTGTCCATCCGTCAGCAACTGCAGCATCACCTCAGGGTTCTCCCCCTGTGCATCCTATCCCATGCTGCAAAAGTGGGATGATACCTTCTTTTGTTGCCTTCCCTGCTTCAACTCTTCAGCTCTCCCAAGTCCTACATGGCCATACCAAATTCAGTTCTTGGTGTACTTTCTGGGTATTTAGGACTAAGATAATTTGGTCAGGACTGAGATCTGGAAAGATGGTTTTGTTCCGGGCTCGCATTAACTGCTCATATATTGCACTGTAAGATCAGCTGCGTGTTACCAATATTCAGAGCCCTGATACACCAAGACGTACCACAGACTGACAGTAATTCATTCTGTGGAGCGGCTGGGATGAGACCGGAGGAGAAACAGTACCATCCAGGTGACTTTCTGAGTACAGGCACATCAGTGACTTAAAATCCCTCCTGCAAAATTGTGGAAAAGGAAAGGAAGTTGGCCCTAACCCCGGGAGGCAAAGAGCAGCATGTCCATGAGGCAGACCTTTCGTGATGGTCATCCTAAGCAGGGTCTAAAAACACCTTGTTTACAGGTTGCAGCTGAAACAAACAACATCACCCGTCTTCCTGCAGCAAAACCTTGGTAGACCCTGCTCATGGCACCCTTCCTGTAACACCACATCTAAGCACAGAGAGATTAAACCAAGGGCAGCCCTGGTCACCTCCAGGTAATCTGGTCATGATATAAGACCTTTGTCCAGCTGCATTTCATTCTTCTGCTCCAAATCGGTGCATGAGGTTACTCTTAGGTGCAAACCATAAGCAATGTCTGGCATCAAAGTCAGTTCTCATGGCAAGTGAGACCTCAAATAGCCCTGAGCAAACACCACCACTCCAGGAACCACCAAGTCATAAAGATGCTGCTTGTTCTGGTTCAATAACAATCTCTTTACATTCTTCCCTGCAACAGAAATGCAATTTGTTCCTTCTTGGCTTCAAGAAATGTAAAGCTTGGGTAAAAGTTTGAATGGGAATGGGAATCCAGCTCCAGAGGGATCGTTACTGCTGAGCAAATGGGCTGAATGAACAGCAGAGCCCAAACAGCAACAAATAGGAAGGAGAGAGATTTTACGGAGAAAAAATGTGTTGCCTCATTTAAATGAGCAAATCATCATTATTAAATTACCACCTTCTTTAGCTAGCACTGAGCTGATTGAACCTCCACCAATGCTAACACTCCAGTCCTGAACACACTGCTAATGTGACAGGAATGAATATAGGCCTGTAATGAATGCTGGCTTTCCCTGAGCACTCCCATCCAGCTGAGAAATGCTAATGCAATGTTTTTGCTTAACCCCAATGCTTGGACCCCACTTTTGAGAAGGCACAAAAGCAACTGCTGCTTTCTCAAAAGCAAGTCTCTGATAAGACATTGCAAGTTCCACACCATTTCCTGAAAGGGAGATAAGGACAGAGTTTGGGCAACTCACATCTTGGGCAATGATGACTCAGGAAATCTGTCTCTGGGTACAAAAAGCACAGATTCAGGTAAACTCATCAGTTGATATGGAAAAGTAATTCTAGCCCGGAGATGAAAAGTATTTTAAGGTCTCATAAAAACAGACAAGACAAAAAGCACTTAAAAATTCATATTGAATCTAGCTAGATCTTTGTCTTCCTTGATTTAAGGGCTAGACTCCTACAGCTCAATAGGTCAGAACATAGGTCAGACAGTAGCACTTAGGGCTCTGAAAGTAGCGTTACTTCTACAAGCCGCTGGGTCATCATTTATGTGATAGTGCAAAGGACCAGAGGGATGTCACCCATGCTGGCAGCAACCCAGACCCACAGAGGGGTTGGCTTTGCTGGCAACCAGTGGTGCTGCATACGTGGTGGCTAGGATGTGCTGGGGACAATGTATGGGTTCCACTGCTCCCTTGTAGACAAGCCCTGGGGCTTGTCCACTTTTGCCTTGGTGGGACCAAAGGGTCTGGGTGTACAGAGCGCTGCAAATCAGGTTGCAGACTTGATCTTGGGCAGTCTGGGGTACCATGAGCAGCATCATCGCACCTGGCTCTGTGGTTAAAAATAACAGCAATTTTCCTGAAGGTTTAAAGACTTTTTTATCACAACTTACAAATGTTGAGATAAAAATCACTGAAAAAGTCTGAATTCTTGTTGATTATGGACTAACCTTTCAGTTATAAATGGATCCTTACCATCAAGTGTGGCTTGGTTCAAGTGGAAGGCTTCATTGTGTACCTAATTTAGGTTGAAGGAAACAGCCTCTGTGCTAACCCTCTATTCTCGTATTTCACACCAGTTTGACAATCTCTCTGCTCACGCTGATACTTTTCTTCTTGGTGTCAAGCCCCATGTAAAAATTGCTGGGAGATTTCAACATGTACCTTCAAGTTGAAGCAAATCTGCAAAGTGTGCATTTCCCACAAAGAAAACCACCCCAAAATATCTGCCAGTGTTTCTACAGCAAAAGTGAGGTTGGAAACTTCAGGGAACACCTTCGTTTAGCTTTGTAGGAAAAGGAAATCAAGCAGGATGACACTGAAAATCATCTCGGAGTTCAGTGATAGCAGCTGGGATCTCAGCAGGGCCTGATGCTTCATAACCCGCCTATTCCCAGCCACCCAGTTGGTGGTTCTCTAGCACAAAGGGGCTATTAAAGAGTAATTCCTGTCTTTTGGAGGAGACTCATGTTTGGGGATTGGAACTGGATGAGCTTTAAGGTCCTTTCCAACACAAACCACTCCATGGTTCTGCAAATAAGTAATGAGTACCCACGTTGCAGGGTTGTGGTTTGCCTCAGGAGCAGCACCCATGGTCCTGTTGTGGCAGCGGAGGCATTATGGTGAGCACAACTGGCTGGTGCAATGCCCCAGACTGATGCTGCTGCGGGGACCTACATGTGCAGTGGCAGCAGCTGTAGGAGAAGAGCAGAGGACACAAAACCCTGCATGAGAGATCAAACACTGCCTCTTTGGCTCTTCTGTAGAGCTGCAAAGAGTCTTGAAGAGTTTCTTTTCAGCAATTCCAGCACTAACCTCAAATCCTGGTGGTGCTGCATTGAAAAGAAGAACTCATTCACAATGAATGACTCATTTGCAGGTAAACAAATGAAAAGCCAGATAAAGGGTTTGCAAGTTTCTTTGGTGGGAGGACACCATGCAATGGCCTTGCTGCCACGAACTGGTATAAGCAATGGTTTACAATTTCCTGTGCAAAACTGCATTGCAGACCAGAGGGAAAAGTATTCACATGCCCATGGCAGAGTGGATGATCTCAAGGTCCTTTCCAAGCCAAACCAGTCAAGGATTCTATGGGCACAGGCAGAAAATATACACGTTCTGGAGAAAAACTCTTTCCTCCAAGGGAAATTATTGAATACTTAAAACCAATGAAGGAAGAAGACAGGAAAGATGGCCCTATTTAATCCTCATCACTCATGTGTGCACTCATCTGGAGCACCCATGCTTCAGTCCATGCGGCAAAGCCTTCTAGTCCATATAGTACATACTTTACCTTCCATATAGTACATACTTTACCTTCCAGTCCATATAGTACATACTTTACCTTCTAGTCCATATACTTTTCCCACCACTGATTAATTCTCTCCCAACACTTCTCTTTCCCTGAGTAACTTTCTACATGCAAAAAAAAAGGCTTAGATTAATACTTTGCCCAGTCATACTTAGTTAAGAATAATTCAATCTCAGCTGTGATGGATGCCTGTCTGATCTGTAATCTACTCGCCCTGCATCATACTGTATATTATCCTGCCTTCTTTCTTTGCCTATTTCTGCTGCTTTATTAATTCCTTCTCTCTCCCCCCTCTCTCACAGTGCCTTTCCTCTTTGGTAATTCTCTGCTCAGTTTTCAGTCTAATTTTATCAGTGGATTTTTCCATGGCTCCTTTTTTTGGCCACTCAAAGAAAAGAACAACCCGAATAATACCCCAGCCCCAGTCAGGCTGTGCACTTTGAAAGCTCACACACCTTTGCTTCCCATTTCAACTTCTCTTTGTGAAACAAGCTCTCATCGTGAATAAAAACACCGGTGCTTAAATGATACAGCTTCTTTCTCCGAAAGATAATCACGTTCCTAAGCAGTTCATCCAAAGGCTTTGCAAAGGCAATTCCAGCACATCCTTCTACCTGGGAGAAAGGGACTGTTATTTCCCAGAGGCAGCCATGCTCTGATGCTGATTTAAACAGAGTTCATGGAACTGGGTGCTCCGCTGTGAATGGCTAAGGATCATTAGGGCTTCCTATCGATGCTAATTTTAAAGTACCCAAAACACAGATGATGTGAGTTGAATATGAAAGCTTGCCACCCCCACTTCAATTACTTCAAGTAATTGGAAATGACTTTCTTTGTAATAAATGCCTATTCCAAGCAGAGTGTTTGGAAAAGAAAAGCCCTTCCAAGCCAGGGTGTCCTCTGAAGCAAGTGGGAGGAGAAACAGGTTTTCAAACCACTCCTTTTGTTCCCAAATGTGAAATGTGGTTTGTTGTTTTTGTAGTCACACACTTGCCATTGGCTCCAGCCAGCTCTGAACCAGGCTCGGAGCCATTCTGGGAACAGGAGGGAGGGGGCGCCTGGAAGTAAATCTGTCCCCTCTGCTGGCAAAGAGGGGCATGGGATGGATTCTGGGGAAAAAGAAGTGGAGTAAGGAAAATAGGGAGAAAAGTGGACGTGAAAAGAGGGGAAGTGACAGGAAGAAAGGAAAAGAGGTCTGTTGCAGTAAAAGTGAACAGGTTGTTTATAAAATAGATGCTGTGAGAAGAGTGAGCCACCGGAGCTAGAGAAAATCACGTACCATCTGTGGCATCAACCTGGCAGAGGAAACAGCCTGTTCAGGAGGCATAACTCACCCTTTGCTCCCCTTTGCAAGGAGAGGACCACACTAGTGAAGGGGATTGTGTATAACCAACAGTCACAGCAGCTTTCTGCCCCGCTGCTGAGGAGGCAGGGGGATGCAGGGCAGCGGGTACCCACAGATCCACCCCATGCCCATGCACACTGGTAAGCAGAAGGCAGCAGGAGCCCATAGGATCTGAAAACCTGCTTGGAGTCCACCAAAGCCGGTGTCCTGTCCTGCAGGGAGGAGAGCCCAGCCCACCTTTAATATCACTGGGACAGTTTTGCTTCCCTCCCCAGTGTGAACAAGCCCTTGGACAACTTCACACACTTAGTCTCTTCTTTAAACTGCCTTTAGGCTTTCTCCTGAGTTAGTGAGAAACAATTTCTGAGCTACCCATCTCAAAAAGAGCCTTTCTTCAAAGCCCTTTCCAGGTGCCATGTGCAAATAGTAGCAGATCCAGGTTCCCTCTTTAGATCTCGCTTCTGTGCATCTGAGGACTGCTTTTGGGAGCTGTTTCAAAGGCTGAAGTGTCAGCATCAGAAAGAAAAGAGGTGTGTGGGTGTGAAGTTACTAAATGCAAAACTGTCACTCTCCTTTCATTTACAACCCTGAATATGCATACATGCAAAAATGTAGGGTTTATATTAAAGTTTTTACTCTTGGAGCAGAAAATATCAAGGAGAAGGAGACTACAAAGATAAGATGAGGCTGTGCAGGTTGGAATTCTCCCTCAACTAATCGTCTCTTTTTCATCAACAGTGATTTCTGTTAATAAACCCTGCCCTACCTTGAATTGGATTGTCTTTTATCAGCTCAGGGAAGGGCACTGTCAGCAGGCAGACACTCGCGTTGCTGACTGGTCAATGACAGTAACGAGCAGCAGATGGATTTTTTCACCTCTTACCCAGATAAAAGCTGTGCAGAGAATTATTGATGCCCAAACCCAAAGAGTCGTAGCTTAAAAAGCATCTGAGGGTAACAGTGGGTACTATGGGGTGTCTGGGGGCTCGCAGTAAAGGAGGCTGCCTGGGCTCTGCTTCAGGGTGGGAAAGGTACCCAAGCACTGGCACAGTGACAACTGGGAGAGCTGTGTTTAGTGATCTCCTGACCTCATGCACATAGCAGGAGTCCTGTGCTATAGGAATGAGGATACACATGTGTGTCTTGGACACCCAGTTCCTGCACCAGCCTTTCATAAAGCAGAATCTTTGGGAATACGCATTGCTGCTCTTCAGGCAAATTCATTCCTTATCATTGCTCGTGTTAGCCAATCTGATGGGAAACCTTCCCAATTCTGCACCTCGGCCACCCCAGACTGTCTGAACATGAACTCTGCTGCCTGCTTGTGGCTTGGCTATGTCACCAGACCGGGGGGATGCCTGTCCATTGGCTCAGCAGGACATTTGCTCATGCCTCCAGGACGCCTCAGATGCCAGGCACCGTCACCACGTTGCCATGATGCTCTGCGATAGCTGAGGCTCACTGGGCTGCTAGAACACTTTCATCCTTAGATCCAAATGGCAAAGAGCAGTGGAGCAGAGGTAAACCATCAAGGGCGGAAGGTGGAATATGTCTTTAATAGACAATCACAGTGTTTAACTGGAACCTGCTACTTTGATAGTTGCATTTACCCAAACTCCCAGCACTCTGCTGAGCTTCTACACCTGGAGGAAGTTTCCAAAGAGCAAGCTATTGAGCCTACCAAAGCCAGTGCTAAGCAAACTGTGGTTTTGCACCTTGAGGAATTAGATTAGTGCACAGGGGTTAGCAAAGACACACTTGCTACAACCAACAGAGTAATGGTATCATCCAGATCCCCGAAAGACAAAATATACAGGAGGTAAATGGTTCCATTTTTCTACTCTGCAGCATTGTGCGTTGTGAAAGGATTTCTCAGATGAGATTTTCCAGTATAATGCAATAAGCTACATGTGGGTGATGAAAATTAATGAGAATGTCTTTTCTTTCCCAAAGAACTACGGTACTTTGATTGATCTGCTGGGTTGAAAGGACAACCTAAGCATTTAAAATACACACACGCAAGTACATGCTTTTCCAGTTCCCATCCTGGAAACAGAAATGCTGCAGGTTGATGCTGTGCTATCGGCTCTCTGCTTGAAGGACCAGGGCTACACCTAGCAAGATAAAGCACACAAATTGACTCAGCAATGCTTGTATGATTAAAATCCTCTCCTGTCTTACAACAAATCTTTCCTTATGCATGGATTTAGCTTTTAAGTAATGGTGAATATTACTAACATGTTCCTTTAATTACAGACCTTGGTTTTTTGCCAGCTTTGCCCATTGCAAGCAACAATACAGATAAGTGGAGCTGTGGCTCACCACACAGCCAAAGGAGTGGACAACTGCCAAATCTATCAGCTTGCTGGATGCAGATTGCTTCTTAAATACTGTTGTACAAAAGGTAACATAGCCAAGAACACCAGGTTACTGCACTCCTGGCCTCTGGACAAACTCAGTATTTCAATGAGGCTTCTCTGACTCTTCTTCCCATAAGAAACTGCTGTGGACATTGGTTATATCCTCAGTGGCGCCCGATACATCAGAGATAACCAATAGCGCTAACAACTACACAGCCGGGCTTTAAAAACTGACATTTTCTCAAGCAGTGAACAGAACCTCTCATCTCAGGGGCTGGGTTAAGCAGTTGGATTCTCTAGTGTCAAGAAAAACACTGTTAATGGTTCCCAACCTGAGTACATTCTCCTTCCCCAGTGGCTTCCCCTTGGCTTCGATAACACTTGAGCTAGGCTGCAATGTTCCTTTCCTTATGGCCATGAGCTCTCTCTTTCTTACCCTGCTGCTTTATTTCATGACATAATGTATGTTATCAGGAGCAGAGTCAGATACGTCGTCAGATATCTTAAGGTCCTTTCCAACCCAAACCATTCTATGATTCTACGACCAAGCGGGCACACAGACAGTTCACACACGAGGAAACAAGGCAACATTGTCCTGATGTACTTCTCTCTGATAAACTTAGTCAAGAAACAAATGTAAATGAAAATCTCCCAAACACCTTGTTTGATTCCCAACAGTCTGCTGCTATGCCACAGTAGCTGTATTAACTCCCAGGGAAAAAGAAATAGGAAATAAAGAGAGTAAAAGATGTAAAGAGGATGCAAAAGTTTTTAACTGGCTGGTGCCTGAATAAAGCCACAATTTTTGAGTCACTATAGATTCTAAATCATCTGAAAATTCTTTCTATACCGATTATTAAATACATGCACTCTCCAAGGCTCTACAAAAGACACTTCACTGTTGTGCTGCACTAAGAAAATCACAATACATCATCTCTTTGCAACAGGATTCATCACAGCTGAACTGCTGTACTCTCCACATAGTGTTTCTAAGATTTTTCTTACGAAGCACTTCATAGGAAAAATGTCTTATTTAATAGGAGAAAAGTACACAAACAGGTGAATCTGAATTTATATCCCACCAGATGTCCTTGAGGTCCTATCACCAACCCCAGTGCTAAAATAAAAGCAATGATTGCTGAGATTTCAGCAAGATGTACTGCTTGCTGCCAGCCAAATCTTCCTGGATTTGTTATACAGAATTTGGAGAAGAGTCAGCTGAAGGAATAGAGAAGCTTTGCTACCCAAACCGAGCAAGCACTATGTTCAAAAGACAAAGAAATACCTATAGGTTTTCAGCTACTACCCATCCTTGCACTGGAGAGCACCAAATGTAAGTCTCCAATCCTCCCTAGTCCCTATATGCCTGATCTCAACCGGTCTTCTAGACTGTGCCAGATAGATGGGGGCAGAGATCACGCTCAGATCCTTAATTTGCCTCTGTCTGCAATGCACACGGGCGAGGGGAAAACCACTACAGAATAGCCAAGGTCTTGGGAAAGATTTCTTGCTCCACCCCACGGTGATAACAGTTCTACTGTGCATCCATTGCTGGGCACTAAAGAGGTATTCTCTTTTTCTCCCAGGCTTAGATGACTGTACTTTGAATTTCCACACATCTGCATGTCAAGACATTAACTAAATGGGATACCAGGAGCCCACTAAGGACAAAGGGATCATAATATCACCCAGGAAAAGGTCATCTTAAGAGTAATAAGATTTTTGAGTGGTGGCTTCCCTACCCTGGGTGACATGCTCACAACGACTCACAGAAAGAAAAGGGAATCGATGTGCAGAGGAAAGGAGCTGGTGGAGAAGGGCAAGCCTCACCTCCTTCCAGATGCTTGCAGACACAGCCCTGCAAATGAAACCATCAGCCTGAAAACCTGACCTTGCTGGAGTTAGCAATGGCTTTGACACTGAGGGGCCATGGCTTGGCCAAGCACTGGCGCACTGTGGTCCCAGTGATTCATGTTCAGAGGTTTAAAAAGCAGGAGACATGAAAGTATTACTACTGCTCTTATCTTTTCCCTTGGATGCAACAAAACTTAACAAGAAGAGTTCAGCTATTTTTTACCATCTCTTTCTCTCCTACAAGACCTATGTGGACTTCTGTGAGTTAGAACTGAGGTGGCTCATGGACATTTGGGGCTTGCCTTGGCTCAGCACAGAGAAGATTGCCTACCTGAAGTATTTAGCTCTTAATTTTAATCTTTTTCTTCCCCTCTGTTTTCAATAGTGCAGCTGAGAAATCAGGTTTTGATGCAAGCTGATTTCTGAGCTGGTTGCTCATTATGCACGATGCAAACCCATATATAGCTATTTCATCAGTTTGGGGAAGGGGCTAAAAACACTGAAGTTTCCTTCATTGGAAGCCTCTGTGAGAAAAGGTCAGGACTCAGAGTGGACCCTTCACCACTGCACGTGGCTACGCATTTTAGTCATATCCCACCTCACCCTCCTCTGCAGCAAGGCCTCTCTAGGAACAGGCATGAATTAGAGTAGCCTGGCTCACACTTATTCTGTGTAGAATCACAGAATCCCAGGCTGGTTTGGGTTACTTATTATTTTCTCCTAATATCCCAACTAACAAATAGAGCTTGATCAGAAGCCCAGCTTTCTCATACCTACTGAACAGATATGGTAGCTGCTCAGATGTGATGGGATGGAGAAAGCTTTCAAGGAGGTACTGGTATTAGCAGGGGACTGCTGGCCTTCAAGCACATAACATTTCAAGCAGAATGCTCCACTTCTAACTAGCCATAGCGAAGCATTATTCACACCCAGTCTTTCAGAGATGATGCAATTAGCCTTAGGGGCATGATTGCCTCCTCCTAAATCTTAGACACCAATGTAAGCAACAGCCTAATATCTCTGCACCAGTAGAAAGCGTTTAGGAAGGGTTGAATGAGTCAGTAAGAACAAATAAATCACGGGTGGAAATTAACTTCATGCTATGAAGCTTTATGGTATTCCTCATAACAGGTATATTCCTTGGCATTCTATTAAGAAACTAAATGGCTGCAGCATCAGGATGGTATTGATGCAAAAATATTATTTCAGAAGACTTTTCCCAAGGAAATAAAATTTTATCAGGATTTCAGGACCTTGAATATTAGAGAGAAATAAAATTTACTGTAGCTTTGTGAACCCACATTTCAGGAAGGTGGAAGGAAAATACCTATTTCTGAAGTAATCAATATAAACTCACAAAACTCTACTTTGAGAGCAATTTGGGCTGCTCACATATCTGCTGTATTTATTGCTGTCCCACCTCCAGCTTCAAGTGCTTTGATTTCGGTTTAAGAGCTACAAGACCTGTAAAACCTCACAAGACTCCTACCAACAGAACTTTCAATATGCCAAAACAGCAGTCAAAGGACCAAACTCTTCTCTTCATAGTGCGTATGGCCCTTCTGCAGCTGACACAATGATGTGGGTATGTGGAAGGTACAACCTGAGTGGGTGCAAGGCACAGGGAACTCAGTTCTAAGTTACTCAACATTTGCTTTGAGGAAGAGTAGAGACGTTCAGGTTTGGCCTTACTGTAGCAGTCTCCAGAGAGATCAGTCGAATGACAACTTAATTTTACCATCGTTGCTTGACTCAGTAAAAAGTACAGATTGAATAATTGCTATATCAGAAAGTAAAGGCCATAACTATCACAATTACCCATGGTAACTGTTTCGTAAGAGAAGCAACTGCTGTTTAGAAGATTGTCAGAGCCAGAGGGAAACAAAACAGCTCAACAACAGAAAGCCTGGTATTACATGAGAGGGAAAAAAGAAATCACTTGTCTTCTTTCACTGTCATTCCTGTGATAATAAAATGAAGGGCTGCAAGTGTAGAGGGTTTGATGTTGGGTACCAAATGAAGCTTCAACAGACGATTCAGAGCCAAGCCAGGGTGACTGGACTCATCTTCTCAGTTAACAGCACGAAAGGAGCTTGGTTTCCTTAGCACAGCTCTTCCCAAGCCACTTGCAGTTCAAGACTCCCTTCTTCTCAGCTGAAAATGTCAAGATCTTCAGGGATTCACCGTGGGGCGATTACTGTAAGGCCTCTAAACACAGCACTGCTTGGGCTCTGTGATGGAGATGGTGCATAAATACGTGCTTTTAGTGCTGTCAGATCAATGCTGGTCAGGAAGATACATCATCAGTGCAATGGCTACTGGTTGATGAGCAGGGAATGTGCTCTGCCTGCCACTGCTCTGGACATAATTTGGTGAAGAAAAGCATTATTTGTAATTGAGTTCTAAAAGCTGCAAGTTATTTACAATGCCATTCTGGTATTGTTCCTGCAAGTATAATTAAAGGAAATCTAAACTGTTAATGCAATGCTTACAGAGTACAGGTGGTTTTTTGGCCTCTCACTGATTAGAAATGTAAATTCAGGAAACAATTAACTAATGTGGTAGAAATCAACAATTTGCATAAAGCTCTTCCAGGTCTTTTCTATCACAGCTGCAATAATTACCCCAAGCAAAAGCCTAAGGAGGTCTGTGCTGAACTGTGCCCATGGAGCAAGCTCCCACTGTCTAGAATACCCATTCAGTCTTCGTTTCACACAGATGCAGCTAAAGCGTAAATTAAAGTCAAGACCTTCAAAAGTATGGGAATGAAGTTGGCTCCAGTTTCATGAAGCCCAACGGTGGTAACATAAACACAGTCATCCCTGCTCACCCACGGCACCAGGCATGCAAGAAAGTATGCTGTAGTGGTGAGCCTTACCATCATATTCCTGGTGCTGTGGTAGCACTGTAGAAAGAGCCTCCTGCTAATGTTCCCCTTACCTGGAGAACCAGGGGATTTCACATGGGTCTGCCAGAAAATTTTAAGTCTTAAGGCAAATTTGAGGCATTTAAAGAGAGGAATTATTTGTGACCAGCACAACACCCGGTTCTGCACTTACTGAATTATTCCATAGGAAGGCATTGGTCCAGCTCCAAATGAAGCCCTGGACATTCTGTTCCAGGGAAGGCTTCAAGCCAAGGAATCAGATCTTGCCCATGACACCAAGCAAACCCTCTGGGCATCCAGAACTGAAGTCTGCTGCTCTCTCTATTCCTGATGACCGTTCCAGGCTTTGAGACATGTCTCCAGGCAAGCAGAGATTTATTTTAGTCATTAAGCTTCATCGGCCTCCTAAATGCTCTGTTCATTTTTTAATCAGAGAGAAATTTCATATTGCAAATCAATGGCTGCCTTGTCCAGATCCTTAAAATCTTCCTCAGATAAATTAATTCATCCTCTGGCAGACACTCAATGAAACTGCTTGCTTGAGTAAGGATTACTTACACGAGGAAAAGGCTTGCAATATCAAGCCCATTAAACTCTTAGTTCATCAGGTAAAGGGAACAGATCTGCACTTTGTATTGTGTCTATTCCACTTATTAGAATTTCTTTGGCTTTTTGCTCTGTTTCAGACCATTCACTTATTTACTCTGAGCTTATTGTGCCTTCTGTCAGCATCAATATGGCTCAGCTGGCAGGGGATGATTCTCTAGATCTGAGCACACTGGTGTGAAATAACGAGAATGGTATGAGAACCGATGGGAACTTTTGCCTAAAACCTCAACTGAAACCTTCGTTCTGATGAAACTCCGCTTCTGATTTGTGCACAAGCTCCACAAGGCAGCCTCATGTGAAAAATACTTAATATATCCTTAAACACTGGTCTTCCAGTTTAGCTGGAGGCTGGGAGCACTGCTACGGTGAGAAACAGAACCCTCTTCTCAGTTTGCTAGACCCGTTTTGTTATAACATGAGGTTCTGGAGCTGTCATTTGATGCAACATGCCCTCACAAGTCTTTGGAGGTTTGCCCATTCCCAGTCAGCTCAAACGCAAGGTCCTACCAATACTTGGGTTCACTAGGAGCACTGCTACCTCACAGTGATTTTCTAACATCTGAAACACCCTGGGGATGAGGATGAAGGGTGTAGATTGACTCCCTCATTAATCTGCAAAGCCATCAGAGTACGGGCAGGGGAATAGCGCTTTATAAAGCAGGCAGCCTCTTGTGCTGTGCGTCTGAAACTGGTGCTCTGATTTTTAGATACCTCCTGAGGCTTTAAATAAACAGAACTGCACTTCACCAATTATCATGCCTCTTTTGCTGAGCTTCCCAGTGGATTTCATTTTAGAAGAGCCATGCAGCTCAATATTCAGTGCTGTCTGGGTAAAACGACAACGATGAAAAACAATGTGATAGCACCTGTAGCATCCACAGAACATGAAATGTGAAAGGTCTTATCAGCTCAGTTATTTAAACCATCCCATCTGCTGGTAAAAGCTCTTATATTGGAGACCAAAGACTCCCTAATCCATTCTACATTTTGCATCCCTTTGTTAATCCTAATGAAAGCACTTCAGTATGGAAATGCAAGTTTCTTGGTGCATTCAACAGACTTGTTTTGTTTCCTAGTCCCTTTTTAGATTTTCCACCCAGGAATTCAGCAGTTCCAACTCCAAGAATCAGCTTCTCTATGGAAATTTTAGCTTCTGAAACCAAGGCTTCAAAGGTATAATCTAAATACGACAGCTTTTCTGTTTCCTTTATCCCAGCCTAGCTTCTGTACCACACACCACATTTATCCTGCTTTCTAGGTCTCACACAGTTGTCTGGTTTTGGTACTGGGAAGTCATGCCAAGAGGATGGTTTTCAGGCTCTCTATGACTGAAAGAACAGAGTTTCCTTTGGAAACCCCTTTCAGTTGCGCTGCGCTTCCTAAAAGCAACCATAAAACTCGGGATCTTGGGGATAACGACCCCTTTTCCTTGCCCACTGACTCCCCATTGGTTTTGCTTAGTAGACTTTTCAGAAGATGCCTTTTGACTGGCGATGCTGCAAATGGCATGTGAACTTCTACAGGCAAGCTGGGTTCTCAGATTTTGCACCTCACCACTTGCAATGAAAGTCCTGTCAGGAAAAGGATGCTTTCAGTGGGTTTGCAAGGAGGTAAACGGCCGGGAAGCAGTAAACATTCCTCTTGAGGCTGCCAAGTAGGAACAGAGATGAATTTACTTCCTCTTAGCACTGTAGCAACTGCAGGGCTATATGAGGATAAAAAGACACCAAAATGTGTATAATAAAGTCACTTCAAATGCCCCCACATGACAGATCTGTTCTGTCAATCTAACGCTAGCCTGGATTGATGGATAGTCATTTTTGGGAAGTGAACTGCCCTTTACTGACTTTTAGCACAAGAACTATCAGGTTTTGTTTGTCTTAGCACTGCTGCAACAGCCAAAGCTCCAGGTCCTGCCCTGCACAACAGCCACACACAACAGCCATAGGAACACGCAGGAACAGGCACCCTTCCATCTCCTCACTCAGCTTTTCCTGCAGCCCATCCTCACCCCAGTCCCATACTCTCACCACAAAAGCTTTTTTCCTGCATATCCTGAACCAGGGTTAACTTAACACTTTTGGGATTCCTCATCAGAGTAGCAAGGGTCTCCTGAAAACTAACCCATAAGGAAAACATCAATAAGACCCAGCAAAAGGACTGACCAGCACGGTCACATCTTTCTCAAGCCACTGCAGATGCCTATGGGAGAGTATAAGAACAGGGGAATTTTATCCCAGTATTTTCCCAGTGCACCTCCCCAGCTTCTGGTGAGCCGTGATTTCAGGACATGCCCCAACCCTGCCTATGCTAAAGCAGGTGGGACAGGGCTTGGAGCAAGCTGCTGTAGCGGAAGGTGTCACTGCGTGTGGCAGGGGGTTGGAACTGGATGAGCTTAAAGGTCCCTTCCAACCCAAACCATTCTGTATTATTCTATGATTCTACCTGGAGTACAATGGTCATTGTATGTTCTATTCACAGAACCACAGACTGGTTTGGGAGCTCCCCAGCAGAACAAGGTGCTGAATGGAAAACACTTCCTGCAGGTTTAATAAATGTGCTGAATCCTTGTGCTTTGCTGTCATCCTGGGTTAGTTTCTCTTCCAGTTCCGAGTTTGTTTTCCAGTACCAACCCACTCCTGTTGGTCTGGAGAGACCTTGGAGACCGTCTTAGCTTATTCCAGCATCCTTGTTGAGATGGGCATGTTCACATGGGCATTTTCAGCTGGCAGCGAGTGCCGTCTGGGTGAGCCATCTTGTCGGCAGGTTACAGTGTGAGTGTAACGAGGCAGAAGCGCTGCTGAGTCACTGTGACAAGAGCTGCTCATTAGCTCAACCTGCAGCACGAGAGGGAGGGAAAGCCCTTCTGGGCAGATGTAGGGGAGGCACGCAGCTTTCTAGAAGGGAAAGCGGGCGTAGGAAAGGAGCGGAGGTTTCATAATGGTATTTTCTATTCATTAAGACACATTCTAAACACACCAGGGTAAGTTTGGAAAGTTATTTTGCTCCTGAGCTTGATATTTTATATGCTTCAGGGGAAAAAAAAGCAACAGCTCAAAAATCCACCTAAATATTAATACACAACCAGGCACGCGCATCACCCTGCGAGCACCTATGCCCTGGGTCACAACGTGGAGCACCCGCACCAAGTTTAGGAGAGGAAAGTGGCACATTTCTCCTTGGCTCTGCTGAATCACAGGAACGTAATCCCGTGTTTGGTGATCTGAATTACGATCCCCACTGAACGCGCCGAGAACCTGGCAGTGCTCTTGTTCTCGCACTCTGCAGCTTACACCGTCTGCTCTAGTTCTTATCTGCTTACAACTCCCGCTTGCCAAACATGCTTTGCAACGTGACGGTGAAGAGTTGTGAGTAGCTGCAAGTCTGGAAGTCACTACTCCTCGTTTGATGGCGCAGGGCTGAAAAGTGATGCTGGAAGCAAGCGGTGTGTGATCAAGGCGCCAAAGAGTCAAACTCTGGTCCAGCTCCAACTTCTGCCAAGGCTCTTTTTTGGCGTTATGATGGTTTTGGGTCACTGTGAGCCCAGTGAGCAGTGCAATGGCCTGACAAACTGAGCCTTATGAGCTACACTGGCTTTTCAGCCACGTTGCTGAGCTTCCTGAGGCCCAAACTTCTGCTCTGAGCAACATCTTAAGTCTGAGCTTATAAAGACTTTCTGCCTTTTCACACAAGGACTTAGCCATTGATTACCAAATAATTAACAAGGAGAATGGACGCACTTTAGTCTTTTATCTACTTCACATGTATATTATTTATCTCACAGGACACCAAAACTGTTCCTACACGAACAGCAATTTCCCTGCTGATTTTCAACAGCCACTCTGTCAGGAAACCACTGCACAGGCGTCTAACTGCAGGTCTGTCAGGATCCGGGCAGTGCTCCTCTCATCAAGCCTTTTCTCAGAAGGTGCTGAGTCTCCTCAACTCCCACTACCTGCAGCGAGGAATGGATGCACAGCAACACCTCAGTGAATTTCAGACACCTGGAGGATGACTTGCAGAGAAAAGCAGCATAATAGCACCAAGGCTTTCAGCTTCCTGAATCTGCAATAATCATCCCATGGGAAAGTGATGCTGTCCCTGCTCCTCTGCTGAAGACAGCAAACAGTCCGTCTCCTGAAATCTGGAACCACACTGATCTCAGCAGAGACAAACACCTGAAGGAAGCAGCATCCATCTGTCTGCCCCACCGCTCAGCACCAGCACGTAACATTAGGGAAGACCTGCACATATGTCAGTAAGGAAGACCTAATGCAGGATCCTGCTCTGCTTCTGCAGGGACCTGACTTTCAGGAGCATCTCACATCCCAGAGAAGGGCCAGACAGGCACAGCATGCTCAGCCCAAGCTGCTGATCCTTTCTGCACAGTCCAGCTCACAACTAAACCCCAAAACTCATGGCCAGATCCCCCATAATAGGCTGAGCCTGTGAACACAACCTGAGGGTGTACCTGTCTGGGCAGGGCAATCAGGAGCCTGTGATGCTGCGTGGAGACCCACCAACCATCTCGCATGCTGGGGCATCCTCAGGGATGCTGCAGCACCACTGTAAGACACTGTAGAATGCACAGTACAACTGTGTGCATCTGCTGAGTTTAGCTGCCGGCGTAATTTAGAGCAGTGGCTGTGGTTGACGGTGTCAGAAAACATTTATCAGTTCAGGCTGGTCCTGCAATGCCTGGGAACATCCTTGGAGCATGCTGCTGATTCCACACCCCTCCTGCCTTCACAGCGGGAGCAGTCAGGGCTGCCAGCACAATGGCAGAGCTACCTTCCTCACTGTGAGGATGCTGCACAGAGCAAGGTGTTGTGATGAAAAGGAGAAATGTGCTGCAGCTGGACTGAAGACCCTATCACTGAAGAGAATGAACTACAGTATAGTCTGCATGGTAGAACATGATTTATACCGACATGCAAATTTAACTAGATGAAGCTTTTGAGTCTTTTCCCTATCTCTTGGTTTGTGCCATCTCCCTGAGGTGGAAAAAGGCTCTTTGCCAGTACTTCATTATAAATGCCCCAGCCATTCCCATTAGCTACATCAGGTCTTCACTGTGCTGCTCAGTATTAAAATATGCACAAACTTCCCTTCTCTCCAAGTCACCAAAACCAAGTTCTGAATCACCCTGAGAATTTAATCACATTTCAGTTCTCTTGGCTATAATCAGCATGCATGCTTCATGCAATATTTACTTTCTGTGCAGGTATCAGACTTATATATGCCAATCTATTTTACATAGAGAAGACAACGTTAGCTGAATGCCCTCTTAGGGTAAATGATAGGTAAAATTCTGCACAGGGTATTATGTCAAAGTGCTCCTTAAACCCATTCTAACTCTGTGGCAAACATAAGCCATGTACAGCAGCTCTATTAACTCAGAAATATGGGACTTCCTACAATAGCTAACAAAACAAGCATAAACAGCTCTGCCATGTAACAGACTTCCCAATACCCATCCTACAAAAGGATGAATTTCCAGGTTGAAAGGGTGCAGGAGGGGACAGCCAGGGTCCCATCACATGTGGTCAAGGTAAAGCATTACTCTTAGACAAGGGCTTTCTCTCCAACCTGGGAGAAGCCGTACACATACACATGGGTGACACTGTTGTGGTTTACACTATTAAATCAAATGCTTTGGCAGATCACAGAGACCCAGAACAAGACAAGATGGGAAATCAACACTGCTTACAAGGTGAGTTTCAAGGCTCCCGAGACTGGCCAGAAGGATGCAATGAGCAGCACCACTTGGTTTTAGTTTCTGAGAACGTATCCAGGCTAAACAAGCACTAAATTACATGGGCTGAAATGTTCTATAGGGGAAATTGCACTTCACTATCATTACATGATTTTAAAGACTCTGACATGATGGTTCATAGCAAATACACACTTAGACGTCCTCAAGCTGTCTTCTTCGAATCGCTGTATTTTGGGTTACGCTTCAACCTATGTGAAATTCAAGCAATACACCCAATTCATTTCACCCACATACGTGTCTTTCTGTTCATGAACTTCCCTCAGCTGGTGCTCTGTGTCCCCGTGAGCCTCCTCTGTCACATCACGATCGCTTCAATGTGAAAGCAGTAGCTGTAGGACTGCATGCCTGACAAAGAGGTCCTCAAAATATTGTCCACTTTTCTTCAGGACAATAAAGAACACAGGGAATTTATGGGCTGTGAACCCTGAAAACCTCAAGTATAGTGCATATGGTGGTTCATAGAAAGAAAAATAAGCTAAACTAAAAGCCATTCCAAACTACAAAAGGGCATGATTCATTTTGCACTACGTAAGACAGCAGTGCCATAACACTGTTTAAGTCATCTTGCAGCAGCACGACACTGGTGTAAGAAGGGATGAATCAAACCTGTGTTTCCATTTGAGATGGATGCTCAGGCATCAAACAGCGGGAAGAGCTACAGCTTCCAATAGCTCCTGACAGGACCCCTCCAAATAAAACAGTGAGGGTGCGTTTGGCTTGGGAGGTGCAGCTGCATAAACCCCCATCCATTTTGGCAGGAAACTGGTTGCATTAAAGCACCAAACATTTCAAACCTGCTGTTATTCTGTGATAAGAAGATGCGCTTTCCAACCGATATGAGAGGAGGCACACACTGCTCAGTGCAGGGTGAGGATGCAGGGAGGACCAAGGTCGCTTCCCTTCCCCGAATCCAGGACTTTTAACAAGCTTCTCTAACAAATGTAGGCAATTATGTATTTATTTTAACATCATATCTCTGTTTTTTCTTAGCTGAGTTGATGTCTTATCCCCAAGGAGCTTTTTCATTACATTAAAGATCTTATTTTTGCTGTAACTGACAGATGCTGCAAACTATCTATAAACTCTGGCAGCCAACTACAGATATCTGTTCTCTGCAGATTTATTACACATCCCTGATCTCCTCATGGAGCAAATTCATTTCATCCCGGAGTACAGGCACTGGATCAGAAGCAAACCACACTGGAGGCTAATTTTGAGGTCAGTTGCCTGAGTTCCTATTGCAGCAGACTGCGAGGAAGGAAGAGGCAAGGCCAAAGCTAGAGCTCAACAGATAAGTAAACTGCATCTGCAGATATGATCCTTCACTATGAGGGTGCTGAGCGCTGACACAGGGTGCCCAGAGAAGCTGTGGCTGCCCCATCCCTGCAGTGCTCAAGGCCAGGTTGGACACAGGGGC
>JANRGW010037318.1:6498-53295 GCA_024733675.1 Psilopsiagon aymara
ATGCAGCGTGCTCGGTTCTCGCTCCAGTGCCGGAGGTGGCTGGAAGCGGCTGCCGCGCCCGCGGGTTGCGATGTCCGCCCGGGCACGGCACGCCTCGGGCATCGGAGAGCAGGAGGGGCGTCCTCCGCGCCGGGGAGGGCCCCGGCCGTAGAGCTGTGCGGTGGACAGTGTCTTGGGGTTGAGGCCGAGGAAGGGGGAGCCGCCAGCATCGGTGACATCCGCGGCGGGCAGGAGCCGGGGCCGATCGGCGCTGTAATGGGTGTTACCGCATGGAATGGGTTTCGAGGTATTGCGCTATCTGCCGAGCTGAAGGCAGCGGGCAGCTCTGGAGAGGGTCGCCCTACGCCGCTCGTGGTTTCGCCCTGGTTAGAACATCAAGCCTGTGCATTGCCTCAACAGAGAAGGCTCCGGGAAGACCTCAGAGCAGCCTTCCAGTACCTAAAGAGGGTCTACAAGAAAGCTGAAGAGGGACTACTTACAAGGGCATGTGGGGATAGGACAAGGGGGAATGGCTTTAAGCTTAAAAGAGGATAGATTTAGATTAGATATTAGGAAGAAGTTCTTTACTGTGAGAGTAGTGAGGCACTGGAACAGGGAAGCTCTTTCAGATATTAAAGTGCCTTGATCTGGAATCTTATTACTGAACACAACTCTCTGAACGCTTGATTTTTGTCACAAGACAGTTGCCACTTCATGAGGACTTCCTTATTTTCTGTGTTTCTGATTACGTGAAAGAGAGCAGGGAACACAAACTTTATAATAATGGCTTTAGCTGTAAACTTTATTTTCTTCTAGGATGGTTGGATCTCTTACAAGGACTGATCAGTCATGGTCAGGCCTGATATAAGGAACTATGTACATGAAAAATTGCTTTCTGTTTGTTTTTTTTTTTTTTTTCTTTTTTTTTTTTGTGGGTTAATTTTTGTTTGTTTGCTTGTTTGGGTTGTTGAGGTATTTTTAATTTCCTACCAGGAGTTCAATTTACTAAATTTGTTATGAAATGTACACAACCCAGTACTCTGAGTGGATGAGAACATCAGCATATTCAGAAAAGATTGAGTCAATGGACAGAGGGCCTGTGAATGGGTACCAAAAGGACTAGATAGGAATGTTCCTAATACAATAACTGTGGATGCTGGGAAGCATTTGAAGAGTGGACCACAAATTGTCCAGACTTGTATATTCTGCCTCAACAGCTTCTCTGGTTGCTACTGTTGGAGATAGAGTCCAGGACTAGAAAGACCATTCATCTTCCCATGATCCAAATGTATCACTGAATCAAAGCATTATCTCTAGGATGAAATAATTAAACCTGTTTGCTTGTACAGGATAAAACCTGTTTGCTTACATATCTTCCCATATGTCTGCTATGAAAATTATGTAGACATGGCCTACAACAGTTTCATTCGTCAGTAAAATCTATGGCTTGACTTTCACTTGGTCCATGTTTTTAACTCAACTAACTGAACAGCAAGCACTTAGCTTGACCAAATTCATTGATAGGTATGGATAGAAGAGGCATGGTGCCCCCAAAGCATGCTGTCTGTAAAACTTACTGTCATAGCTCATCCAGGAACACCTAAATCAAGGCTATAACCTCTAGCTGAAGGAGACCTATCTTTAGAAGAATCATATGACTTGGCTAGGTATAATGCCATTGGCTTATGTACACATTCAGTTTGTTTGTGTGACATGTTGGCATCACCAGATGAATTCAGGTGCCTCTAGCTTGGAGGCTGGTATCTCTTTCGGGATATTCTAGAGGTCATAATCCCAAGAGGATTTTGCAGAACTAAGCCTAACAGGAGGCAGCTGGAGCTAGCTGGCAGGCAGAGCTGAGATGCCCACATCTGTCCCAGCATTCTGGGGTGGAGAAGTTTCTGTTAGGGGAAAGTGGAAATTTCTTAGTTGTTTACATATCTGACCTAAGAAATACATACTTCTGTAGTACCAAACAAGTAACAGTTACTGTATTGTAGCTTACAAACCAAATGAAGGAATAAGTGAGTTTTATTCAGAGAAATGAGACGTTAGTGGTGCCCTGTGTCACACAACAGAGTGGTTTCCAGAGAGAAAGAGAAGGTGCTTTCCAAGTGTTGAAAAGCCTTTCCAGCACTGAAGGACAGCACAAAGTCAGCAATAAATGACTGCCATTAAGAAGGAACTGTGTGAACTGCAGCTAAGGTTGTAAAAGTTAAGCTTGAGTATTTTGCTATTAGACAGCTTTTGTATGTGTATAGAAATTAAAGTGTATGTACTTTAGCAGAGCTCAGCTTCTCCTTTCTTCATCTACAGCTATTGCAAGACCAAGTGGTTTAACATTTCTCTATATGTGACAACTGAACTTTCACCCACTTCTGAATGTATTTTCAGCTTGCTATTTATTACTTTCCTTTGTAGGTTTGATAGCAGGCAGAAATACATTTCTGTTTTTAAAATCTCTGAAACATACTGTAATCCTTTTTTCCAAGAGTATGAAACAAACTTCTTGTGCTTCAAATACAATTGATTGTCTTTTGCTTATTTTGAAATAGATTTGTGAAGACTGACAATTAAGCATGACAGTTTCTTGGATAGAGATAACATGTTTGTTTTCTCAGTGCACTAATAATCACTAGCAATAAAACATACTAAGGCTGTCATTGGCTTTCAGCATACTAATTATAAGGGGTTTGTATTTCCTTGCAGAGTTTTGTCCCAGTCAGCTACAAATGTTTTTTACAAGCTTGGGGCTGACTCAGTGTCCTGGCTCAGCAGGAGACACTTCAACAAATGTTCAAGTATAATCACATGGTTAAAAATATGCATAATGCTTATAGGGCAGTTTCTGTAAGTACGTTTCAAAACATACTGCAGAAGGGACCAGTATTGTTACCCAAACCTTAAACTGTGGGGGCAGAGATAGGAAGAGATGGAGTGCCCAATCTCAAAAATTCCCATGGGGAAGATGGAAACTGAGCTGGGTTTTCAGGGCCTTATTCCTTCACCCTCTTTAATGTCCTGTGCTTCCCCAGTCTGAAACCAGAGAAACTTAGACTTCAATAATATTAATGAATTGATGTAAAAGTTCTTAACTGAGAATGAGAGCAATTTGGCCCTCTCACATGCCTCAAAATGGGACATGGTAACACTTTAACAGAAAACTGTGATATAACACTATTTTAGATCAGAAATTAAAAACTACCTATGTACTTATTTATATGGGTGTGATAGACTTGGCTTCACTGAAATTTGGACAACCATGTAAAATGAGATTGAGCCATAGATTAAACCATAGCTGTTTGTTTTACTTGGTGTCTGTCAAAAAGTGTCTAAAGCAACATTTCGTAATTCTGCTGTTAACAGCAGGATTGATACAGGCATTTTTTACTTCTTCCTCTAACCTCTCTCCCTTATTGCAGTGAAGAGAACAGCATATGTTTATTTAATAAGCCCTTTGAAAAAGGTTATTTCTGAACACCTACTGTCATGACACTTACTATTCTGGTGCATGGCAAGGAAGAAGAGATTTTTTTAACTGGGACAGCTGTTAGCAGAGGTTTGGAATGACAGATTGGTTGGCATGGAGGCCATCAGATAGTTGTATATGGAAGGAGGTAGACTACCATACAGGGGAGAAAACTGTCCTCATATTTGTCCTCATCAGCCATTCCTTCATGCTTCTCAACCAGTTGCTATCAGAATTAAA
This sequence comes from Psilopsiagon aymara, assembly GCA_024733675.1. Classification (NCBI taxonomy): domain Eukaryota; kingdom Metazoa; phylum Chordata; class Aves; order Psittaciformes; family Psittacidae; genus Psilopsiagon; species Psilopsiagon aymara. The sequence goes on from JANRGW010037318.1 coordinate 10,187, forward strand.
ACTAGGGCATGGGACATCAACAGTCAGGATTACAGAAAACAGACATTAGTTTGTTCTAACATTTTGACATTTCTCTGCTCATATATTTCAGAGTATGTGAATTCTAGACAGATGTAAATCCTAGTTGTAGCCAGACAAGTAAAATGTTGATATTTTTGCGTGCAAGAACAGGCCTTGGACTTGGTTTACAGCGAGCCAAGTTGTTAGTTGTGGCAGGTGGTTCTCAAGGCAGTGGTACCTGAGCAGAAAATGAACCGCACTGGAAATCGTATTTGCAGTAACAGATAACTTTTGTCTCTATCTAGTATAAAAGCAGATCATCATGGGTGAATAGGTATATGCACAAAACCTTACATTAGAATGCAATCTCATTTCTGCTTCTAATTAAAAAACTGTAAAACAGTTGTCTTGTTTTCAGTCCTAAAGGAAATTCATCAAACTAAGAGGACTTGTCTTTGAGGACTGTCTTTATGTAGCAGTGTTAAAACCTCATACTCTTTACTGGGCAATAATTCACTTGCATTAAGAAATGGTTCTGTAAAAGTAAAATAGACATCTACCTTTAAACAGGATAAACTGCCTGAAATCCACACAGAACAATGTTCTGCACTCAGCTAAGTGGGGAAATGATCCTGTTTATTTTTCACTGATCTCTGTTATTGACTACAGATATTGTAGTTGGCATGTTGGAATGCATTTTGCAAAGTGATTCCAGAACTGATGATAGTGCCTGCATCTTTTAAGCTAGGAAGTTTAGTCTTAAACAGTTCAATTGCCCAGTTCTGGCACCATTACTCATTTGAGTCATGAGTGAGATTTGGCTTATCCCTGAGTAGTGTTATGTGAAAAAGGAGCCTTAGCTATGTGCTTAATTCCTGATCTTGACGAGGTCTGAAAGCTCAGTGCAGGACCTTGGGCCTGACCAGCTGTGAAAGCAGCAGAGAAAGCAGCTGATGCTTTCAGTTTGGCTCTAGAGGCTCACTGCCTTTATGTGCTGTCTGAGTGTGACCTCCTGCAATCATTTCATGGCCAAAGGTCAGAGATACGAGCAAGACAATGTCAGTTATGGAAGTCATACAAGGACAGAGAATCCCAATGTGCCAAGTACTGTTAGATGTTAGCAATAGAAAAACTTTACGTAATTTTTTTTTTGTAAAGCAGAACACATGACTAATATGGAGTACAAGTCCATGAGGGGAGGTAAGCATCATAGCAGTGAGCCTTTGCGATTCTTCATGAAATTACCAGCTGAGGAGCAAATAGAAGAATCCTAACAGTTTAGGGGCTGATACTGGTGAGTAAAGGTGAAGTAATGTTGGCTCTCTAGAGCAGTATTTTGTCTGCTTTTTCTCAACAACCCTGACTCTTTTCTCCATTTATTGAAAACGTTCTCCTACATCATTTAAATATTTAAAGATCTGGCAGCCCTCTCCAAAGAATACACCAGGAAGAAAGTGGCAGTCTTGAACAGTGTAGTCTGTAAGGGTTCCCTGGGTTGTCCTTACCTGAAAACCTCTGCTATGGGGATGTCCTGGTAAAATAAGAGGAGGTTTGGGCTTTAGTGTTTTCTTTGCCTGACTTGTTGGAGAGCTGGGAAGCATTACAGTGTGAGTGTAAATCGGACTGCTGCCAAGGCAGCTATGGATTATGGGGGGCCAACGGCCCCAAAATGAAAAGCTGCAATGGGAAATGAGAAATAGTTTGTCAGTAAGGCTATCTGTACTATGTCCACAGGTGTTATTTGCTGAATTGGCTCAAACACCAGAAAAACTCACATCCACCTCACCAGCCTGTCCAGCCTTCCTCTCCTGGGGTCCTCATGCTCATCTATCCAGCCCTGCCTCACTTCCCAGCAGCTGAGCAATCTGTGTGTGTGTGAGCCCGTTAGTCAGTCCAGCCCATAATGCTGTGAGGTTCACTGGCCACGTTTCCCCAGAGTTACCTGTTCAGAAATAAAAAATGTTTATTCAGACAGATGCATAAAACCAGTTGTTATCTGGGAAAACTTGCAGCTGTGACCCATAGCGAGTGATGTGCCTCTGGCTGACACAGCAGTTCTGGGCTAATTGCCCACAGGGCTTTCGTCTTTACACTATCTCCTCTTTTCTGTGAATTTGCCTTTTTTTTTTTCTTTTCATTTCCCCCTTTTGATTTCTCTCCCTTTCACTAGCTTATATTATTACAGTGCGTTTTCTCTCCCTTTTCACCAGAGAATGTCACTCTTATCTTCCACATGCTCGCACGCACACATAATTCTCAAATATATTTAAGTGCTATATTTGATAGTCTGCAACAGTCCTGCATGTTCTCACAGGAAGGGTGGTAAAAATGGCAAATACCAGCAAAGATCAAACCAATTACTGATCACATGACATGACCAGGTACAGTTTTATCAATGATTTAAAGCATCCAGTTGTCAACTGCTTCCTCAATGCCCAGTCCTGTCCTTTCCCCACTCCGTCTTTCCTGCCTTGGGTTATCAGTAAGATGGTGACCTGGCTGAAGTTTGATATTGTTTCTCTGTTTTTGCTGGGTTCACACTGAGCTGGTGCAGCAAGGTCATGGTCTAAGGTATTGTGTTCGTTAATGCCAAGACAAGAAAGATGCCAGGGAAGCTCAGTGAACAAGGTGGGCAGGTCTGCCCTTCAGCTGGCAATTTAGTCCTGGAAGAGGGTTCTAACCCCCCATGCTATGGGCAGGCACACCTTCCATCTGGTTGCTCAAAGCCCCGTCCAACCTGACCTTGAACGCTGCCATGGATGGAGCAGCCACAGCTTTTATGGGCAAATGGTGCAAGTGCCTCACCACTCTCACAGTGAAGATGATGGCTCACCCTCATAGTGAAATGTATCTTCCTCTGCCAGTGACTATATTGCAGAGTGATTAGATACTATATGTCTATTTTAAATATTTTTTTATAGAGAAAAAAAGAATTTTGTTTGTAAGAACTTTGGACAAGAGTAGCTCATTGCCAGCAAAAAAGGCTATCCTGATGCCTTATAAATGACATCCAAATAGGCTGATTAGATAGATACACTTACAAAGAATCTGTCAGGCACATGCTTGGCAAAATACCACACCTATGCCTAGCAAAACAAAACCAAACCAAAACAAAAAATTAGGGTAGTTGCTTTTTTGCCTAGCTCTAGAAAGTATCTCTTCCAGGTTTTTGGATTCTTGGAAAGAGTGGTCCTTGGAAACCAAGGACTTGGATTCCAAGTGAATCCTTGAACAGAGGGAAAAATAGGCATGAAAGCATGTGATAACCTGCAGATGGCCATGGTGCTCTGCAGTTTAAAGAACAGAGCAAAACACTTCTTGGTAAACAACACTTACCAGCTTTGAAAATAAAACGTTTCTGATTCCAGGGAATATGTGGTAATCTCATCTACAAAGAATGTGAACTAGAGTGGGAGAAAAGCAAAATGGGACATCTCTTGCAGCACAGTAGAGCTAAAAAAAAATCTACAAAATGTTTTCCCTGGCAGCACTTCTAAAATTGCTGTGGTTACCTTCCCTGGGAACCTCCATGTGGCACAGGGAGGGTCAGGTCTTCAGCTGATTGCATCAGTGGCAGCACAAATTGTTTGCCAGATTATTAATAGACTTATTGCTCTTCAGATTTCAAACTCAAACGGGGTTTTCCTGTGGGAATTTTTTAAGTAACAGTGGGAGAAAAGCATGATCTGAAATTCAGAGACGCTAACAGCCTTGTGAAATCACAGTTTCTTCCTGCTGGGTGGATACTTTGTGTTTCTTCTCCCAGAGGAAAGCATTGCAGTATGAAGAAATGATACTCCATCCAAAAAGCAGCAAACATTTTAAAATTTGGATCCCACCGAACTAGCTCAGCAGGGTGACATTACCACAAGCTAAAGCAAGAAAAGAAAATCGTTTTCATGAATTCTTGGTTTGGAAGTGGATTCCTCTCCCCACTTGCATAACAGCCCATTGTATTTGGCATAGATTGGGAAGCAGGGGGGGGAAATATTAAAGCTTGTCTTTTTCCTACAGCAGTCAGTCTGCAGTGGAAGTGGGGTTGTGCAGGGCCTTTTCTATATAGCACCTGACTGAAAAACAGTATTTCTTCTTTTTTTTTACATTAAAACTAATGATAGCAGATTAAAAAGTTTCATGTAAGGACCAGGCTCCTTAATAGGCTGTAGATGTAAGGAGACAGGTCTTCTTTGGCATGGGTGCTGCTGAATGCTTCAAAACTTGCTTTTCTTCCAGAGGAGCGTGTTTGCCTCTGTTAGCCCTTCATTTACTGCAAGCAGGAGCTCCTGGAAGAGGAGCTGAAACTTGGCACTGCAAGTGGCTGCAAAAACAGTACTGCAGAAGTACGGGCAAGAAACCCATCAGGGAAATGAAATAGCTGTCCTTGAGAACAGGTAATAGAAACCAGAAAGAGGCTGAAACTCTAATTTTCAAAACCACATCTGTCATGAGGAGCCAGACTTGGCTTCTGCATAGTTTTTGTACAGGTTAATTTATGGCAACTACTGGTTCTTCACAATGTAAATGCAGTTAGACCAGTCCTGGGTGACCCTGCTCTCTCAGGTGTTAGCATCTTTAAATCATACTAGCAGGTCTGCACTGCACTAGTGGTAGCAGGAGAATTAAACCCATAAAGGAGTCATGTATGAACAAGCGTCATGACACCTAACAGTACACCCCTTGGTATTGGTACCAGTACATAAAATGAAAGGTCACAATTGACAGTTTTCCTTGGTAGTGGTGGTCCTTCAGGTGTACATTAGGTATATGTACACCTTTCCTTAGAAAGCTGTATAAAAGGCTTAGCTGATTATCTGATTTCTAGCCTTCGTCACTAGGACAGAGATTAACTTTGCAAAAGGGAAAAGACCCCACTTACTTTTGCTTTTTAATGGTCACTCTGGACATCATAGTCCCTACAGTCCTTCGGCTCACTCTGCCACCCCATCTGCACCATGTGGGGAATGGAAACAGGTATGCACTACAAATAGTGTTCAGGTCATATGTGGGGAGCAAGTCATGACCATTTAGGCTGGACAAGTGCCTTGGATTCCAGTAATGTTTGCCGAGAGAAACAGGTTTTTAATCTATTCAGGGTAAAGTTAAAAAAATAAACATTAAACTCCTGGATAGCCGAAGAGGATAAAAAAATAACTCATTCTACAAACAGGGTACAGAAAGATCAGATCATTGCTAATTTTCATAGTTTTTTACCCCTACAAAAATGTAACACATTTTAGTCACCAGGGTGGAGGGAGAAAGCATTGTATCTCTGTCCTGACGTGGTTCTTGGATAGTATTTCCGATCCTTCCTAATTCAGAAGGTAAATACAGGACAAGGCAATAAATAACTTATATTCCTTTAAGATCGTCCCTGTTCTCAAATTTCTTTGTAATCCTTGAGAACTTTCTTAATTTGGAAGTGGAAAGACTTAGCTTTGGGGTGGAACAAGACAAATACTTGGCATTTTTTATACCTTACCACCACAAAAGCTTTGCCTGTGTGGTATTGCCCTCTGCTGGCACTGGTCTGAGGAGCTTCATAAGTCCCAAAGAGGAGCATGCTGGTGAGTTTCATCTTTCAGGGTGGCTTTCAAGGGCAGGGATCTGAGTGCTCATTCTCAGTTGTCTTGAGCCACATAGTAGTCGTGGTTTGATTTATTTATGGACAGGTTTTCTCTTAATATGGTCTTTAAAGCATTAGAGGTCTTTGATAATAATTTTTTTCCAGTGAATTGTTTTAAGAATCCATATTCATTTTCATATAGGATCTGCCCTTTGAAGACAGTTGCATTAAACATCAGTGCAGTGTTGTATGATATGCGTTGAACTAACAGAAATTTTCTTTTCTTCTTTTTCCCCCCGTAGTGCCACCTAATTCACTATCTGAGGCTCAGCCATCACTTGATAGTTCTGAATTACTTGATTTTTACCTTTGACAAGCTGAAGTCTGTCTCCTCTGAAGATATTAACATCACGGATGCTATTTTTGATGGTGTGGAAGTCAGAGTGTTTGAACCCCGTGCAAAGCAAGATGAAAAGCTCAAGCGCAGTGTTGTTTACATCCACGGAGGGGGCTGGGCCTTGGCAAGTGCAAGTATGTGTCTGCCAGTAATTAATAGGATTCTGATCTGGTTTTCTCCTAGCAGGGGAAGCCAAAAGCTGTTTTTCCTGCCAGGGATGACGATTTTGCAAAGACATACCTGAATTCAGTAGTAGCTGTCTCCACTCCGGTAGATCAGTTCTAAGGAGAGAGGGGGGAACATACTGTGAACACACAGCAAAAATGCGTATCTTATCTGCACGTGAGCTGTAAAAGGACAGAAAGCTTAATTTTGTTACATCCTGAGAGGACAAAAGAGCTATTGTTTAAATTCCTAGGATGCCTGAATAGGCTGTTTGGGCCAGTCCTCTGTTTTCTGTGGTCATATGCAAGAGCCCATCCTCGGTGATCAGGATCTGGTGACTGTGTGTAAGGTTTTAGCCCCATTTTTTCAGGATAATTATCAGAAGAGTGAGCTGAACAACAATGCGTGTAATGGCTAGTGTTTGGCTCTTCAGTAACAGAGACTTGGGAATACATGTTGCTGATCACCGACAGGAGGCAGTGTGATGGAGAAACAGGTAGACGTCAGATCTGGTCATGATCTGTCCCCTTCCCTTAGGGGACCATTACAACCACTAGCAGAAATTACATTAATTGGTAACTAATGCTGTTTACTCCAGTTAACTGGGAAGACATGACCAGAGAAACTAAAGTATAGCTATAGACAACAATAAGCTAGCCACTGATCCTTCCACATCATACAGGAGGTGAAAGGGCATGCAGTTCTCACGGCTGCTCCAGGATCCAGAGCCGAGAGGAGTCTTCTCCTTTTTTCTTCCCTGTTGCTCCCATGACATCATGAAGTGCATACAGCCCTGAAGCATTCTATGGCTTCATCTATAGAAAAAGAACATTAATGAGTTTTTTGTTTTTCTGAAATGCTCCAAAGACTGTGTTGATTGCATTTGGACTCTGCATGTATGATTCCCTTAGATCGTGATTTAAGTGAGATTTAGGTCCTTAAATAACTTTAAAATATGTTCTTCACCTGCATTGGGAAATCCCAGTCTCTTTGACCTGTAGTCCTTCAGAATCATGGAATAGTTTGGGTTGGAAGGGATCTTCAGAGGTCATCTAGTCCAACCTCCCTGCAATGAGCAGGGACATTGTCCACTAGACAAGGTTGCTCAAAGCCATGTCCAGCCTGGCCTCAAACACTTCCAGGGATAGGGCAGCCACAGCTTCTCTGAGCAACCTGTGCCAGTGCCTCACCACCCTCGCCTATAGCAGTAGAAAATTTTGCAACTCTTCCTACAGAGGAATTGTGCTTTGAGATGGGTTTTCTTAGGCCTGACTAAGGGAGGTTTATTATTGCCCTGCCTACCTCATTTGTTCTGTAACAGTTTGCATATGACTTGTTGTGCAAAAAGTTTATATTAAATTACCACACTTTGTTTGGATTACTATAACTCAGCTATGTCAGATGCTATCCTCAGGTCTAAGATGAAGAAGTTAATGGCACAAATATTAAAACTAAATATTAAATTCTAAGACTAGCTACTTAGACAAATATTTAGTGTCTTAATATATTTTATATTACCGGGAACTAATGATTAAGTAACTGGAAAGGAATAAAATTAAAGAAAATCAGTCCACTGATAAGTAGGATAGCTATTATTAATCCTCCCTTAAATGAGTAGTTCAGTTGACATTAATAGGGCAACTTGTTTGAGTCAAAGCAATGCATGCTATAATAAAATGAACAAGCGGTGACTCATACAGTGATAATTGCCTTTGGATGCTAATGCCCCCAAGCCACTGGGTACCTTAAATTTTGCGCAAATGAGAGAATTGTGATAGGTGGACGAAATGACATCCCCCAAGTCACCCAGAAAGAGATGCATTAGACTGCAGGACTTCTCAAGGCGTGAATTATGTTCCTTCTGCTGCAGTATGTATTTGGCACTTTATCTATTTCAAGCTGATCTCATTTACTTCGTTTATATTTGTATGATGTCTTTATATTTTCTGAGAAGGCTTACCTACAGCTTTGCAACTGTTGACACAAATGGACTCGTATGTCCCTAACACTGTGTCCTTTCATTCCAGGAACAAGCCTTTATAACAATCTCTGCAGAATCATGGCTGAGTCTCTCAATGCTGTCGTCGTCTCAGTTGAGTGAGTAATCTAAAAAGTAATTTTAAGTAATTTTAAAGTACTAGAAATATATAACTCAGTTCTTTCAGCTTTTCCCTTATTATTGGTTTGTGTATAGGGCTTTAACTTGGGCAATAATTGTCTATACCAGTCTGATATTTTTATCCTTTTAAAATTACAACAAATTGGAATGGTATCAGAAATTCATTTGGGTTTCTAATTATTTCAGAGATCATTTTAGAAGGCAGCAATGTGTGAAAATAAAGTAGCACTGAATTCATTTGGACAAATACTAAAATGCAAATGTTAGTGCATACTGCAATTTTATCTACATTTAAGGAGATGAAACCTAGAGATCGCTCAGGTGTCAAGTTATGATTATGTAAATACTTTTGAACTTTAAAAGCAATCAAAAGACCGAAACACATTTGGACATGATATATACCTGAAGGAAGGCTCAACCACATCGCTACACCTCCTTGTGTGGCAAGAGGGACTTTTCTGATCCTCAGTTGCCACTCCCACAAGATATATTTTTAATATATATTTAAAATAATGTTTATTATATGAAAATCAATATATTAAGTCCACCTCAAGTCTTTCTGTAAAGCACAGTTTCTAAAACATATTGAGCAAGGATCTGCAACATAAAAATTATCAAATCATTTTACCCTGCTCATTAACCAGAGCACACTGTGGAGTCTGGCAGTTTCCTGCTGCTCTCTCCAGCTCTGACTGTTCAGTCCTCTCACTTAAGCTTTGTGCTCCACTCAAGAGCAAAGGACTGCCAGGGTGCCAGACAACAGAGAAGCAGGGCTGCTTTTTAAACACTATGAACAATTCCAAGGTAAACAAACCTCTCAACTTGCTAAGTACATTACCTTGATGACTCCAACATGACTGGTACTTTTCCCATCCTTTTTGTCAACTTCAGTTTTTTCTTTTGCAAACCCAATCACTTGATATAACTACTCAAATTTCCCACCTGCAGTTGATTACATACCAAGCTCTGTGATCTAATTGCAACTTAATTATATGGAGTTGATGTTACTCATTTAATACTTATTATAGCGTACTTTAAAGGGCTGCCACTTTTTTTTTAATTCTTTTTTTATTAGTAGAAGCAATGAAAACTAAAAAAAGCAGCTGTTGGTTATTGCAGGCAAACAGCAACCACAGTATTGAAAAAATCCTTTTCAGTCCTTTTCTAATTTATGGTAATATAATTCTACCTGTGGTATAATACTACCTGTTTCTCTGAGTTATTGTTTACCTCTTCCCCTTAGCGATTATATCCATCAGTCCAGGCGTTTGTACTCAATCAGCGAAGTCTAATTAGATTTCTCACTGGTTTAATTGCATGCCTTGCTTTCATGATCTATGCACAGTCTATGATGAGCAGTTTTTCGAAGAGCTCCCGAAGGACGGTCATACTTCTAGATATGCAGTATATAGATTGCTTTCTGAAAGCAGGTCAGATTTGGAGTTTGAAACTTGCAGCCCAAGTTTAAAATTTATTATGATATGAAGCATTTTTTTTAGCTTACATTCTAAAGAAAATGTTTTGAATCAGAAAATTGAATTTTGCTTATTTCACTCAGCTCTACTGGGAATATGTAAAATCTGTTGTTTGAGAAGCTACAAACAGAAGGCATGTTTTGTGCCATAAGGCCTAGTAACAACTCTTACATGACAAATTATTCAGCAAATATGAACAGACTTCTCCTGCACTAGAATTTAGAAATTGAGAAAATCTAGTGAATGGGTCTCTGCTACTGGCTCTCTGTGGGCAGACTGCTCTCTTTGTGCTTCAGTCTCTCCGCCTGTGCAGTGGGTGTATTTCTGCTCCTCTCTTTGATAAAGTAGAGGAATTATTGAATATGTGGCATTGGAGAAAATTAATATTGCCTCACGTCTTGGCTGTTGTTTATTTCATGGCACAGAGGTATAGCAAGGCTCATTCTCTCCTGCCTATAGGTAAAAAATTCAGTAGCAGAACTGTTTAGGTATTTGGCTCTGCAGAATCTGTTGCACGTACGTGACTTGCTGTCCTTCTTAGGTGGGGATGTGGATCAATACCAGGCTGATCATAATGACTCACTTGCCAAGGGTGTTTTTAAATATTCAGTCATTTTTATAATGTATGATTAAATCCTCTATTGGGAAATCCTAGGAAAGTGCTGCACAGCTTTATAGTATCTTGGTGTTATTCATATCTAGTGTGTTCGTACTACTCTTTCAGAATTACAGCTTTAATTGTAAGAGTAAGTCTTACATAAGTATTACACACCTCATAATTCTCCCATAGTATTTACCCTAATTAAATAGTTGTTTGCCGTTAAGGAATATCTGATACTGCCTATTAATCCTGAAAAAGAGGTACATTGATGGTAATAAGTGTCTCTCATCTTTTTTCTAGATACCGGCTTGTACCAGAGGTGTGCTTCCCCGAGCAATTTTATGATGCTGTTCGTGCTACTAAGCATTTTTTGCAGCCTGATGTCTTAGCTGAGTATTCAGTTGACCCAAGTCGAATTGCAATTTCTGGCGATAGTGCAGGAGGAAATTTGGCAGCTGCTGTGTGTCAGCAGGTAACTTCCAGTGTCTGTTTCATATTACACTACGACAATCCCTAATTCAGTGATGCATATAGGTTTGACAGATTCTTTAAGGTGATGTGCCATCCCTTAAGACAGAATGGTACAAAGTTAGCATGTAGTCACTTTACAGAAGAAAAATGAGTCCATCACAACATGAATCACATAACTTGCAATATCATACTACAGTGATGACTTGTTATCAGCCAGATTTTAAGAGCAAGTAGCTAAACTACTTTCTTTTCCCTTTTTGCTGGTGGACTTTTTATTTTTCTAAGCAGGTAACTAGGTACATGTGTAGTTTGTCAATTTAGCTTCCTATTTTTAGGTGCTTGTCTCTGAAAATATGTTTTTATTTCATTCAGATACAAATGAAGGACCAAAAAATACAATGCGTGAAGCTCACTTCTGCTGTTAAATTGTCTCCCTGTAGCATTTTATGATTTTAAAGAAATCTTTTTGGGGTATCTGCAGTTTAAATGTAATCTGAATTTAATCCAGTAAAGATTTTAAAGGCAGCCTGGGGTGAGCAATAATACTTTTCATGGTTGAGTGAAGCATTATTATTAGCTTTTTTCATGTTTCCATAACTACTGGTGACAAGAAAGTCGTACCATATCCAGACAACTAATTGACAAACCTTGCAGTAATGAATTAGGGTGAAAAAATTAATTAGCGGCAAATTACACTGAAAATTTTGATATTGAGGACTGACAAATATAATAGTACCATGTTTTGGAAAAAGCATTCCTAATTTGTTTTCCTCATGCATAATTCTTTTTAAGTAGGGTGAGATATGATTGAGAACTGTGTAGCTTGTGTAGAAGATGAAGCAAAGTAAGTGTTCGCTGATTCTTCTATTAGAAGAAGAAGAATTGGGGGGCACCAAATGTATAATTGGTAGGCTCCAATCAAATGCCAGGTGGCAGGCAGGTTCAAGACAAACACAAAGAGGTACTTCTGCACATGGTAAACCTTTGCCGAGAAAACTGAAGATGCCAAAAATTTGCACATGCTGAAAAAAACAATTAGATAAATTCATAGTTCCTTTGATTCAGGAAGTCTGTCAATTGCCGATTGTTAAACTGGAAAACTGTATTAGAAAAATGCCACTTTACGCTTTTTTTTCATTTTATTTCTTATATCCTCCCATCAACTTTTGCCACTGATTTCTGTTGAAGATAGGATACTGGATCTGCCTGAATGACCATCCTTACAAGAAAAGAAAAGGATCAGGCTGCTAATATTTCAGACAGAAGAGCAACATTATCTGCATAAGAGCAGAATTCAGCCTAAAAATTGACAAATGAATTGTTGCTTGTATGAAGTGCTAGACTGAAATTGTAATTTTTATTTTCTTTATAATCCCAATTCTGTTCTGTATTTTCCCCACAGCTTAGCAGAGATGAGCATTTGGCCGTCAGACCTAAACTGCAGGCTTTAATTTATCCAGTCCTGCAGGCATTTGACTTCAATACACCTTCTTATCAGCAGAACATGAATATGCCTGTTCTTCCTCGTTATGTCATGATCAACTATTGGATAGATTATTTCAATGGTAACTATGACTTGGCTCACTCACTGCTGATTAACAACCATACTGCTCTTGACGTTAGCCAAGCTCTCTCTTTCAGAGGGCACCTGAACTGGACATCTCTATTGCCTTCATCATTCAAAAAGAACTACAAGCCTGTAATACAAACCATTGGCAAGGCTGAAATCATTCGGGAGATACCGGCACTGCTTGATGTACGAGCAGCCCCACTCCTTGCAGACAATGAAACTCTGCAGCTGCAGCCAAAGACTTACGTCCTGACCTGTGAGAATGATGTCCTGAGAGATGATGGGGTGATGTACGCCAAGCGCTTGGAGAATGCCGGTGTGGAAGTCACACTCGATCACTTTGATGACTGCTTTCATGGCTGTATGATATTCACCATTTGGCCTACTGATTTCTCTGCAGGCATTCAGACCAGGAACAGCTATATAAGATGGCTAGATGAAAATCTCTGAAGACAGCATCTCTCTAGAAGACACAGGGTGCACAACTCTGATGTCTCTGCAAAAGAGCAAATGATTAGTAAGTGCACTTTCCCAAATCCTGACTCCATCTGTTCAGCTGCAGCTGCTGGGGGTGTAGACCACTAACTACAGCGTTTGCTAGCTCAGTTGGCCTTACCCAGCAAAGTAGTTTGAGAAATACTTTTTCAAAGGTGGATTTTTTTCACCTTCTTTCAGACATCTATTGCCAAACAAAGAAATGTTGAGCAGGGAGATCAGCATTCCTGTAGCATTCTTAACTGGCTGCAACTTTCAAGCTTTCACCCTTAATTAGGTGCAGAGGCGCCATTTTACAAATCATGGGAGATAAAGCCAAATACCTGCATCTACATCTGAATATGTAAAATGGGAGCTAATTTCAACAGTGTGGAGCATCTGTTGTCAAAGAAAGAGTGAGCCTCACCTTTGACAGTAGAGCCATGCATCTGAATCTCAAGCAGGGATTTAGGTGTTGGCTTTTAGGCACATAGACAAATGGTAGTTTAAATTTTTTTTAAAAAGCTCTTCTGGGCAGTTAAGATGATGCTAGGCAAGTCAAACATGCAATTCAGCTTTGGAATTTGGTCTTTATTGCCTTTTAGTTATTTATGTTCCATAAAAGCACAGGACTAATATATTTTCAATGAAAGTATTATAGCATACATACAAATATGCATACGATACAACATATGATAAAATACTCTATCAGCAGAGTCCATATTACTCCTGTGAGTGAGCTTCGAAGCTGACTACTTATTTGGCTGAAGAATGTGATTTCATCTGTGTTTAAAGCCTCAGCTGTATGATCTCCTTACAGAAATACTGTGCTTACTAAAAATAATCTGCTGTGTGGTTTGCACTAATGTTTGTAATTAATAGTAGAAGTTTTTGTTCATTGACTTTTCTTTTGTGCTCATAGTGTTTATTATATTTCATCCTTCTTTGAAGGAGGGAAGCAAGCAACTGGAAGTGGGCTCTTATCTATAGGGAAGATTTAAATCTGAGCTCTGCAGCTAAACTTTGTCTTGCAGACTGACCCAAAACACTAGGTGAGATGATCTCACTAGTGTGCACAAGCCTGTACAGTTTGAGCCAGTCTGTAAAATTCAGACAGGCAGGACAGGGAATATTACAGTGTATATTGTCAAGGTTGCTGCTTGCAGAAAGGAGGGTTGTGTCAAAAGCCTGGTGTTTCTAGGTATAGAGGAGAGAATAGCTGCCCCGTGACTAAGCTGACAGATTAAATTCATCCTCAGCTTTACTACAGACTTCCTGTGGGACCCCAGGAGAACAACTTAATCTTCTTATGCCCTGCTTTGTGCTTCTGCAAGAGGAGTAGTATTTTCATACCTCACAAAGGAGCTGTGAAGCTGAATTCACAGGCATCAGTGAAGCACATGGATGTGATGGTGACTGGCAGGCACTGATTGCTCCATAGTTTTCGACTTTCCATCTTTCTCTGATAGCTCTCAGAGCAGTCTGCCCCAAGTGCTGCAAGGCTTTGAGTTACACCATCTCTGTCCTGGCTCCTGTCAAAGTACCATAAGGTGAGGCTTCTTGCCTGTTGGCAGATCATGACAAAAGCGATTTCATTAGAGCGTTTCTTATGGCAGGATTCTGAAAACAAACAAAACCCCAAACAAACAAACAAAAAAAAAAAACCAAGGTACTGGTAGATCAAACTGCCTTCAGTCATTTAAAATATACACAGAACAGTCCACTTTCACTGGTGTTTAAATTAAATGACTTTAAATTGAATGACTTTGCTGAATTACTGCTTCCTAGAAATATTGGGTTGTATTAAGAAAAATGAGACAAGGCCTCAATGTACACGCAGTCATGCAGGCTTAAACTCATTTCTGAGCATAGGTCTACAGGGAGATGTCAAGGCAAAGCTTTTTTAGACACTGGCCCAGATTCTTCTTCCACATAACTCATTACAAAGTGCAATTAGAAATTAGTGCAATTAGAGCAGCCAGGTGGCAATCTGAATCAGAATAAATATTGGTCAAGATATCCAGTTAATACTGCAGAAGAATGCAAACTTTTTTTATGGATTTAAAACCTTTTTCCTCCTTTCCTCCATAAACAAAATTTCAGTAAATTTAATTTACACTTAGACAGCAAACAAAGTTTAAGTTCATTCAAAAGACAAATTACTGATCTGTCCTTTTCTCCTGTATGGAGACGCTCCCTTTAGTTGCCTTTAAACCATGATTTAAAGATTGAAAAATAGTTACACTTTGTTGCAACAACAGGCTTCTTCCTTGCTTTCCTATTTAAAGAGTAAACCCAGAAAAGATGTAGTTTATATCTACCTGCTGTCATTATAAGATAGTAGTAAACGTAGTACTGGAAAAAAAGTGGTTCATTAACTTATAAATTCTGTAATAACTAAGTTTGCTTGAGAGCTTTCTGCAAAGTTTAGACCAGCATTTGTTTATAGCTAACTTATAAATATCTGCTATGAAGCTATAATATAATTGCTGCTGTTGTTTTTTTTTAACTGAAATGAAATGGTAAGCTGGAATATATATATTCATAGAGTCAGTTGTAAAGTTCCTTAATGCACTGAAGCACATGAAAGTCTTGGCACAAGAAATGGTAGTAAGTATATAACTGGACTGAATGTGTTTACTAAATCATCACCAGCTTGACGTGGCATCCAGGATCGCAGCACAACTTGGATGCACTGTCACAGTATTAACTAGTTCCATCAGAATATCTTGACTACTTTTATCTTGCAGTTATATGGTTTAAATACATGATAGCTGCAATGATATGTGATGGATCCTATAACATATAAAAAAAGGTTTGAGTTTCAGCTCTAAAAAGATCTTTTAGTATATAACTGCACAAGACACTTGATTAAAATTCAGTGTAAACCTTGAAGGTAGTCCAAATGTAGCTTTCTTCCTACTGTGCTTGTTCTCCTTTGCACAAGTCTCAGTGCCCAAAGTTAAAAGTTCAGAGTTGTTTCCAGCTGAGCTGCTGCAAGCTCCTAGAAACTGAGCACTAACTCAGACAAGAGCTCAGCTGGGGCCGGCAGGCATGCTTACAGATAGCTGATGTCTGATAGCAAGAGATTAGGATTAATGCATGTTCCAACAGCTCAATTTGTTCATGTGTTTTGTCCTGTCTCCTGAAGTGCTTCCTCACGTGCACCTAGAACCTTCATTCCTTGGTTATTTCACAAAGCGGTTTAGGGCACTTTGCACATTGTAGGATCAGACCAAATATTTGTAACAATATTTCACCTGTGCATAGTAGAAAGTCAGTCTTCTAAAAGGAGATACTCAATAAGTATGTCTACTTATCTTCATTAAGTCAGTGAGTATGACTAACTACTTTTTGTAGATAGCTTTGTTTTCCCCTCCTTAAATTAGACTTCATCTGCCCATTGCAAGACTGCCTTGTTTCTGATGGCTATCAAAACATTCAAATGTAAGCTTTTAAATAAAAAAACACCCAAACTCAAATAACAGAACCTATAGTCATTTGTATCCTACTTTGATAGATCTGGGAACTATTAGCAGGTCCCTAGTATTTTGGCCGACATTCTCAGGAATAAATGGAGGTTATGTCTCCCTAGTTTAGGACCTCTTAAAGGATGTGTGTCCAGCATTTCTGAAAGCCCAAACATGTTTATGGATGTTTCATGATGCATAAAGGTTACAGATAAGTTGAGTTTCCTAACCTTCATCTAAGTAAATCCGAAATTGCATCCCCAGCCAAAGCATAAAGGCCATTGTGGGTTTAAATCTCTACAAACTAAAAAGAAATGTTTTTTCTCTACAATATTATTTTGTAGTATTTGGGCCTCTATTTTTTAATCTCTTACCAAACTTTATTAAAAACCTTTTCAAATAAAAATATTAGAAGTAGATTAACCTCTGTTAAACTTTTTAAGCTGCTATGATCTGTAACGATGTTGTTAAAAAAAAACCAGCTATTTTAATGTTCTTTTATTTATGATGTTCAAAACCTGAAAGTACAACATTCTTGATGTGAATGCATTCATATCTTATGCATGACCCTTTTTTGCTATTTTTCCCTGTGCAGGTGAAAGATCTTGTAAGATCTAATTAGCAAGTGTGATTGAGATGTGCTATCAAAGCAAAGAACAAATAAATAAAGTGAGATATATCTGTGTTTTTTTTTTTTTTCCACAGGACCATGAGAAAATGATTTTATTTTCTGATATACAGCATTTCCAATTTGAGTTTTCACTTAGCAGAAGTCAGTGAAACAAAACAAGAGACTTCAGAGTTCCTGAAGTAATGTTGGAATCAAACTCAAGGTGGTTATTTTCAGGGCAGGAAACCTTGCCTTTGTGTCTATGGGCTGTGAGGGTGACCTTCTTTTACTTCATTTCTGCCAGATGATTAATGGTGACCACATCTGCTGGTGTTGAATAGTGGACAATACCTGCACCTGTGCTGCTGTTCTCTTTCAAGTTGGACAGTGGAGTTCATGTTCTCCATTCTGATCTATAAATATTTTTGTATGTTTATAAATCATGTCCATGTTTGAAATCTGTTTTAGCCAGTGAAAGTCCTAGTTCCATTTTCATTCCTATTTGCCTTCCTTTCACATTCTTTCTGAACTGTTACCCACTTTCTTCCCCTTTATCTCATTTGTTAATGGTCACAGCAGCACTACTTTTGAAATAACCTAATGTGAAGGTTTGTCATTTTGTCCAGCAGGGTCCAGTGACTTTCACAGAATATAAAGCTTTTCTCCTGCTGAAAAAGTACGAGGCAAAAAAAGCTTCAAAGCACTTACAAGCCTATTTTTAAGTCAGCAGGACTCATACTCCTGCC
Organism: Psilopsiagon aymara; assembly: GCA_024733675.1. Classification (NCBI taxonomy): domain Eukaryota; kingdom Metazoa; phylum Chordata; class Aves; order Psittaciformes; family Psittacidae; genus Psilopsiagon; species Psilopsiagon aymara. Next base: position 27,848 of record JANRGW010037318.1, read on the forward strand.
TGTATTAAATTGAATGCATTAAAAACAGGCTGGACCTCATTGAAAAATTTTTCCAGTCATGCTTTCTTAGGTTTAGTAAAAAGAGCCTGTGCAGGGCTTGGGAGGACCAGGACAGTGCCTCCCATGGCCAGGTACAGCTGCATATCTCATCCCATGCCACATGCCACTGCAGGAGGATGCACAGTGAGCACCCACTGCAGGACCCGCTGCTGCCTGTGCTGCCTTTCCACCAGCACTGAGCTGCCACCAGAGGACTGACAAAGGGTCTGGCACGAAATTGTCAACAACATCTTCAAATGGCATTCGATGAAGATGTGAGCCATCTTAATTCAAGCATTAATCTACTATAGATACAACACACTTCTTTTGCAGATATATATGGTGCTGCTGAGTACTTACCCAAGTGGGGCTGGCTGACGTCAAAACTCACAGAAGATCCAAGCTTGGAAACTGAGCCTGGTGCCAAGCACATCTATGGTTGCACTGAATGCCTCCATGGTGCTCGAGCTGTATTTCCCTGTTCCCACTGCAGCAGCCTACTTCCCACCTCCTACCCTTCATTGCATGTCTGAAGCAGCAGTTTTATTTTGTTCATCTCCAGGGGAAGCACATGTGTTCTTGTTTTCATTTTTTTCTGGCACTAATCCAATGGTATTTATTTCTTTTATAAATATTGTTTAAATTGGTAGTACATTGCTAATATAAGACTAAGTTTTACTCCTAATGTAAATGTAATAATTTTTCACAGTCATTTTCTATGGCATTTTGAAGTCTTTATCGACTCTTCAAGAGGAAGACAGGTAAAAGAAAACAACAAAAAAGAAACCCTGCAATAGCTCCTTTTAAACTGTTTTTACGGAAACTCTAGTTTAAATAACTCTTTGTGACTTTATATAAGCAAGAAAATACTAAATATTTCTCTCACAACCACTTGATCTTTTCTGAGGCACAACCTCTACAAAAACACAGCACTTCCCATCATAAGACAGTCTAGGGATATAGGAGAGGCAGAGTTCATTAAAGGAGAGAACATATATTAAAAGGTTTAAAACAACATTTCAAAATTTAAATTTAAAACAAGAATAATTGAGGTTACAGAAAACTACTCTCCCACAAACACTGTGCCAATATTAGGAAAGGTGCAGTACACACAGTGCCATAGAAATGTGAGATTCAGAGAAGGGCAAAGGAATAAAGGGAATTTTTACTGTTAACCTAGTAATTTCATTACAATTGAATTTTAGTCTGAGGTTTTAAACTATAATAATTCACATCATAGACAGCAGAGGGAGCATGTTTCTAGAAACACACTATAAAACCGAAATCATTATTGTGGGAACTGCACCAAAACAGATATGGCAACCCAGCCCCTGATTTGTGAATTCATGGATAGACAAGGCGTAAAACCCATGCTAATCGGAAATTACTGAGATTTCTTTCAAAATATGCAGATAACCTCAGAACCTTTCCTCAGCATGAATCTTTTTCAGTCCTTGGCAAGCTATGATGACTTTTTTCAGGTAACCTAGCTGCTATTAGTTGACATTTTGCAAACCAGTTGGGGCGTGTGTATTTATTCAGGTCTCACTGAAGGTGTCTCTGCGTGTTTCTAGTTTGAAAATCCAAAAGGGTGAGGAAGTGCACCGAGGGTGTTGCTGTGTGGTCATGGGCAGTTGTATTTTCAGGACTGTCACCTCCATTGCCTTCGTACACGTCTGGCTTTATCAGTGAGGGATGCATGGAGGCATAGCAGCATCTCCATAAATCTATGGAGAGCTGTGAGTGCCCTGAAAATGAATGTGGTTTAACCCCTAGGGGTAATACCTGGAGAAGTGGGTCTATTTCTTTGTGCCGTGGCATTTCTGCTCTTTTAATGGTGCATAAAGCAACTCCTTTGTAAGTAAAAGGCAATTTTTACAGTTTTCTGATACTACAAGGAGGAAAAGGCCTTTCTGACAGCTCCGCTGGCAAAGCAGCCCTGACACTGTCTGGGGTCCATGGGAGCCAGTGTTGCTTGGCATAGTCAGAAGCTGATGTTTGCATTATTTTAGTGGTCAGATGAATTACCTTTGACGTTTTCACCATCTGGCACATGAACACACTCCGTGCTGTTACCTGCCATTGCATTTTCAGCTCCAGCACATTCATTCCTGCGATGCAAACGTGCTGTGGGTTATAAAATGCTGCAAAGTAAAAACAGCTCAGCAAAGCAGCAGGATATGTTTCGTATGACTGTATCTACTTATGACGGTTTTTTTCCTCCACCCAAATATCCCTTGCAGAAAAGCATGCACAGGCAGGAGTCAGAAAATTGCCTCACCTCCCTGCTGTAGCCTGAGAGGCTGGGTGCAAGGGGTCAGAGTCTGTGCTGAGCAGTGGAACTCCAAAAACTTTTGCGTTTCCTTTTGCATTCCTATTTTTCATCACCATTTCCTCTGCAAAAGTGAAACAGAGCTCACCAGATTTTCAAAATATCATACCATTGCATTTCAAACACGGCTTTTGATTGTCTGTCTGGATAGCCAAGATGCTGTTTGCTATTTTACAATCACTGCAATGAATCGGAGGCACAGGTTCCAGACTTTAAACCTGGTTTTGAGCAGAAAGAGCCAGCTGCTTAGTTCAGGTCTTGTATAATCCACTCAAATTGATGTGGTTAATCAGAAATCACGTCTTGTATTTGTATTTAATGTTAAACCCCCAGGTTAGCATATAGATAGGGCATCTTGTATATAAGGACTCTCTTCGAACATAGACATAGACTTCATCGGGTGCTGTCCAACTCCACAACAGAATTATGAAAATCAAACACAAGGTTCTAAATGTGAAAATGGCCTATGAAATTGCATGTCTCACCATGAGTGATATGGAGAAGCTGGTGAAACAGAAGCTTTTAGCCTGAGCCAATGTATATATTGAAGCACGCTCTAAGGAGCTACTTATTATAAATTATATTTATTTGTCTTTAGATGCACACACACATATATATGCATGTATGTGTTGCATAGTAGAAACCTAGAACCACTTCACTGAGAATTATAGACTGACTCAAAGTTTAGAATGGTCCTCTGAGTAAGACTAAAATGATGCTATTGGCATAAAGTTGGGCTCAGGTCTTCTATTTTAATGAGCGTCATCATCTTGATTTCTTGGGCTGGTGATCTTCTCACCTGAGTTTCCAACGGAGTGGCTAATTTTAAGCAAGATCTAAAAAGGTCTGCTAATCTGTCACCTTGAGGCAGAGGCATACGCTTACTTCCACCAGCCACCCACCTCATCTCTGAGCCTTTACTGCAAAACGTAAATCCCAATTTTCACCTAATTTTCAGTGTCACTTTAAAATGCAACTTTATCCTGACTAGAGGTTGTTCTTACCTTGGCACCTCTCCTGTGCCTGCCTGGAACAGTATCTTCTGAGCTGTGAAAACTTATTTACTGTTTGCATATTAACCCAGCAGAGCTGACACAGCTGAGTGCTCTTCCTTCTAAAACTTCCTCAACAGACTTGTTTACTAACCTGCAGTCTGTTATGGGTAGCAAGGTTAAGTCAGCACCTCTTTGGTGACAGGGGTCACCAAACTTTACTTGCAGGCGGATGAGCAACTCATCTTGACCCAATCTGTTTCCAGAGCTGGAGTTAAGAGCAAAAAAAAAAATGATCTTTCAACTTTCAAATCAATGAGGGCAGAGCAGTCATTAAAAGCTAGTATGTGCCAGGATCCGTAATGAAATTTTGCAATCACTCATTTTCCAGAAGAAAAACAAGTTAGAGCAAAAGGTGCTTTTCCTGTTAATACCTCATCCTTTCCCTAAGTAACATCTCAGGAGCCAGTGGATCTTTGCTGAGTGAGAAAGGGTGCAATTGAGGAGGGAGGAGAGGAGTGTTTAGAAAGCAACAAAATCAGCAAGAGCTAGAGATCAGCTGGGCTGGCCGTTCCTGTGCCCCTGGTCATGGCAGCAGCAGCCCTCACATGGGCAGACCCCTGCCTCAGGAGCACAGGTGGCTGTTGATTCCCAGGCAGAGCTGTGGGGAATTCCATTGCTCACATGACTTCTCCTTGCTCTTCTCCTGAACAGCAGCTGGATGCCTGCCAGCTCTTTATAAATGGTGAGGCAAAACAATGAGGGCGTTTACTTATTTAGACTTGCAGGAAGAGATCATGAATTTAATCAAAACAGCTGCCAAAAGCTGGGATTCATGACCAGCCTGCCGATCAAGCACATTCATTTCACTTGAACTGTATGATTTCTATGGCATGCCTGTGCAATCACAATCTACCCATTCACCAGATTGTCTCCAGGGTTTGTTCAGGTAAGCATTTTAGTACGTAAACACACCATCATGAGCTGGCACTTCCAGTACCAAAGCAGGTTAGCTCTTTTCTTCCTTGACTGTTCCTACAACACTCAAGTTGCTGCAGGCTTGGGAGCATGGAGTGTCCTCTGAAAATACTATGCTCCTCACAGTAGCTGAGGTGACTTAGCTATTTAATAAGGAATAAATTAGATGATTCGATTACTAGCATTTTAGGACCTTAACTACAGTCTGCTGCAGCCAACAGAGAAACTGATGCTGTCCTAAGGAGCTCTGGGCCCACATCCGATGGAGAGGGAGCCCTGAGACCCCAGTAGTGGGTTGCTGCTGCCTCAGTCATAAAGGTGTGTGAGCACCCAGCATCTCTTGAGCTTTGTCACAGTGAGGTTTGAACAGGGATAAAACTAAAATAGATTATAAAACTTTTGCCCATCTATTTATATTTTCTTCATCCAATGCACTGTTGAAGGTGCCTCTGACTGCAAGGAGAGCAGTAACTGGAAAAAACAAACAGGGCATAAATGGATATTACTATACTCTTTTGAACAGGCAAACTGCTACAAAGATAGGTAAGCTCAAAACTTTCAGACTTGGTGCTTTCTGCTAGATCAATAAATTTATCACCCAGGGAAAGAAGAATGTGGGACTGCTGCCACTTACATGCTCCGCCCCTCCACTCAGCTTGCTTCTGGTTCCCTGAAATGTTTGAAAATAAATAAGCCAGTAAAGAGTGCTACAAATATTCAAAGAGCCTGCTGCTCATAACTACTAAGGAAGTAGGTTGCGTGAAACGCCCTGCCTGTTTTCCAGCTCAGCCTGAGCTGCCGCCCAGTCCTGGAGTCACCATAACTGAGAGGTCAGCATCACTTTCACAAAGCCATAAAGAAAACATCCTGGGAAACATTAGGAACTAGTGCAAATCAGGATAGGTTTGCTCTTCAGCAAAACCTTGCTACGTGTATCCAGATTTGTTTTCACAAATCCCTTACAATTAAGGAAAAGAGTACTTTTACGTGCTTTGAACTATCCTATGTGTCTGAAGTTTTGGTTGCCCTGAGTGTATTTATGTTTTCTGTCTGATTTATCTTGAGCAATAATTGTTACGCAAAATGAGTCCAGATGGGCAAAGTTGCCTAGTTTTATACACTTTTACAACCCTTATCAGGACTAACAAGAAGGGGTAAAATGTTGCAATCAAACAACCCACAGAGATACAGCTAGTCCTGATGCTGCCATCCTCTTTTGCCCGTAATTTCAGTTTTTTATCACTGTTGGGATTTAATGTGTCAGGTATTTAACAGGTTTCTCGCATAGCACAGCATGCAGGGCTGGAAATGCAGACCCTGGCTAATTAAAAAGTCACCTTTTTTTCAGCCTGATCCGTTTTAACTCTGCAGAGGTGCCAGCCCATGTGTCTTTCATCACCTAACTGCAGAGGCAGATAAATCACCACAGAGCCTGACCTCTGGATTCATCTTTCTTTCTTATCTTTTTATTTCTTCTGCCTGTACCTCTTTATGCTTTAAACATTGGCTTTCTGTGAAAATGCTTTCTTGGTGGCAGCCACAGGTAGAGAGAAGGTTTAAACTGAGGGTGACAGGGGTTTCTGTGAGGTCTCTGCAATAAAAAGGCAGCAAGTCTCCCTTTCAATGATGTGTTTCTATTAGAGGTTGAGATGTATTTTTCAATTTTATTTTTTTTTATGAGCAATTCATACAACTCTAAGCATATATCTTCTCACCATAAAGAAAGCCATAAAGCTCTGTGGTTTTAGAGGTGCTAGCATTATGCATTCTTGGATTCTCAGCCTCACTGATAAGTCAAGTAACCTGAGTTTGCATGGTTAATACCATTTTAGGCTTTTTCATGTTTGTTTAGGTTTTGGGTTTGTTGGGGTTTTTTTATATTTTTACAGGGAAATAACCACAGGGATCCAAGTGCTGGGTCCAACAGCAGTGCATTTCCTGGCTTTCCAACTTACCGTAACTACATTCCCAGTGAGAATATTGCTTTTATTTGACCATTTATTTTAATCTGAGGATGAAGAACAAGGGACATTTGCACTTCCACTGCTTAAGTGTGCTCCTCAGAGGATACCACCAGTGTGGCTCACATGCCTGTAGTCCCTGTTGAGGTTTGTAGGTAGGAAGGATCTGCCCAGACCAGCATCACGTGAAATTCCTCTTTGTACATTTCATTACAGTTGGAGACAACTTTGTTTATACACAATAATATACATAGTGCACCAAGCCAAACACTTGTCTATCTGAAAACATTATCGAATAAGATTGTCTAGGTACCTGCAACTGTTGTTCAAGCTACAAAATGTTTTCTTAATTCAAGTTCAAGTTCAGACCATACTCATCAAGAAAAGTCAGGTGAGGTTTTCCAGGATGGTGACATCTTCCTTCCCTCTAATAACGTGATTAGGCATGCAACTTGCTTATTCCAGTCAAAGCAGTCTTTAGAGAAAAATAAAATCCATATATGAAATCTAATAACACAGGTAGATCTGCTGGGATTACCAATATGAAGGAGAACATTGTCAAGCATATAATGATATTTTTTTGTATGTTTGCTACAGCTAACACTTTTAATTGCATTTTCCAGTTTAATTCTAGTAGCCAAAGGCTCAATGCACAAGACAAATAAAAGAGAGGATAATTGGCATGCCCAAGTGCTCCTCTTCAACATAAATCAGGCAGACAGCAAATATGAGTCGAGCAAAGATATCACTGTGTTGCAGTTTAATTCACTCAAGATTTTGCCAAAATTAATTTTACACTGAAGGATGGAAAAACAGACCTGGGAAATGCGTTGAAAATGTCAGGAGGGACTGGAGCTACAGTATCCTCCCTTCCACATTAACATTTCACACAAAAGAGAAAGCTTGTAAGCAGACTAATCAGGGAGGAATAGGACCAAATAGAGCCATCTTGCTGGAGTTCTTCTTCATTCCCTAGATTTGCCTGAAGATGCATTACTAAAAGTTTCTTTTGCAATTACGGGTGCAATTACTAAAAGGCTTTTGAATCAGAAAGACCTTCCTACAAACTCAACAGAAGCAACAGATTTTATTATCCATGTCCAGCTGTTTTGTTCTAGAAGACACCAGCCCTATGAGTACACGCAGAGGTGAACTATCACACTATTTCAGTTGGAGCTGCACAGCAGTTTGTATGTACACAAGGAGCTGCAAGGTAATGATTTTGACTCTAAGCCCTCTAGCGCTAAGGTTATCTTTATGGGCTTAGACAAATACAGAAATACATTACCAAACCTTTAGTTTTAAGTCCATCAGTGTTGCAAGGTGAAATAAGTAAAATGACAAGTACTTTTCCTTGAGTTTCAAGGCAAGGTGAGTTTTCTCCTGTTTGATCTACAAGTTCAGTCAGAGTAAATTCAGAACTGCTAACTTCCATTAAGCATAGTAATTCATTGTTTGAGTCCTATGCACCTTTTGTTTGAAGATAGAATAAATAGGTATTCCTGCTTATCAACACTGCAGAGCTTACCCAATTTCTCTTTGAGAAAGCTTGATTCTCTAGAGGTTTGCATGGCAATAGCTGAAACACAGCTGGGCAAATTCGCTGCTAGTTTTATTTGAAATATTTCTATTAAGTTTGTGAGAGTTTCACCCCTTTATGCCAGCACAGTTGACTCTACTGCATGTACATTATGTTCCGAGTTACAAAAATTTGGCAGATATTCATCAGGTGGTTTTAGGCATTTTCTACTAACCATAAGGAAAAGATGTCTGTATCTGGCTTCTCCACAGATTATTTGGCCACCTAACTTAAAAAAAAAAACCAAACATTAGAGTGATCCTCTTGATCACATCCACTTTTGGAAAGCTATGCTGCATTGAGGACAGTATTTCCAGGCTGTAAGCCATAAAATAAGGCTGTTCCTGCTGCAGTTCACATGGCTTTTCCTGCGAACTGGAATGAGGGCAGTACCACATCCAATGCGTGGTCCCAAAGACACTTGCACATATTTCAAACCCAAAAATCATCAGCTGTAAAAACAGAACATTTATGGAAACCCCAGTCAGGGAGCACGCTGCCAAAAGAAAATTATTCTTTGTGTATGCAAAGTTGGTTTCGCTCTGCGGCTTGGCCCAGGGCAAAGACAGGTGAGTCCTAGTTCAAGGGAAACAGTGGGAGCAAGCAGCTGTGTGACAGTCCCTTTTCAGCGCCAACAAGACATTAATTTGACTTGACTTTAGTGTAACATTACACCCTAACATTGCAGGGCTTGTTCCAATTGATTCCTTCTGGTATTATTGAAGATCAGCTCCTGAAGGGGATAACATTTCTCCCTGGCTCAATGATAATCCCATTAGCTGAGTGACTCTCCCATTACAAATTGTGCCCCTGCATTAGTTCTGCAATCTCTGCAGGAATCACTTATGCAGCCGGGTCTTGGTGCATTTGCCTGCTGATATCTCAAGTGCAGTGTAAAGCATCTTTACATGCTTTTACATTTGCTTTACAAACCAGTTAAGGTCGGTGTTATTGTAAGCACTTCTCTACAGTCGAAACAGTGGTGTTATAAGGGATGAAACCAGATGTTTCATGTTTATCCAGTATCAGTGATTTCATAACACTTAGCTTGCAAGTCATGACTAGATTATTTCAGCTCCAACAGCACAGCCCAAGTTGTGTTCCCTTCACTCAGTGCACTCACAGCTCTGAACTGAGCTGCAGGAATGTTAAATTACCACAACTAGGAAGAAATTACTCAGAAATATATTCAAAATATGGAATATATACTTGAAATATATATTCAAAATATAGAATATATATTTGAAAATTTGATTTCACAAATAAGTAACACATACCATAAGAATGCTCCTTAGGGCATAAAAATTCAGTCTCTGAAGCACTAAGCTCTGTGCTGATGAACAAGTGAAGCGTGATGCTGACCACCAGCTGACCTTTGTGCTGATGCTTCCTCTGTCAGGATAAAGCGCAGATCCCCCGGCAGCTATGGAGACTTGGCAGCATTAATACTGTTAGGTTAATTAATAGCGTCTTAAGCTGAAAACAGCCTAAGGCCATTATATTTACTTAAACTAATGCTTCCCACACCTGACATTTCTATTCAGAAGATACGTATCTTGTCCTCAATCACCCAACACTTATGCCCTGCTCACTTTCTCTTACCTCTACAAGACTTTTGCACTCTGCTGTAACCGCTGAGACTCCACCAAAGAGCAGAAATCAGGTGAGAAACTTTGGCAGCCAGGTTGGACATTATACCTTCTACCTGCATGAATCTGAGAGAAAAAAAAAAAGGGGCAAATACAATAGATTTCGCAAGACCTGCAAAGTCTACAGGTCAGTGTAAATATACTGTGTAAAACCACAACAAACATACATCAAGCCAGGCTGTCAGAAACAGCAAAATAACCTGATGAGGAATTTGGAGAGCTACATGTTTACCAAAGAGGGAACAGCGTTTGCTTGAAAAATAGGTTCTTATGATAAGAAACTTTAACATCAGGTGTCTTACAGGCAAAACAGATAACTGGTTCAACTACAGTAGTACTCCAAGGCTGAATGTCATCCAGAGTATTTAAACCACAACAAACAAAATTTTGCTAAGTGCACCAAACTAGTATGACTATGCTGGTGGGAATTACACAGACTGTGAGCAGGAATTCAAATGTATGTATATTTAGACAGTAGTGCATTCATTCATATACCTCTATATCCACGCAGGCATGGAGATTTTAAGTCTGAGCAGCAGCATGTGCCAGGATTATCTGATTAGTAGGCTTTTTAAGTAATCTGTTTCTCTTGACATCCCTATGCAATAAAGCAGAGGTTTGTCAAGGCATCAATAATTCAGTTTTAAAAGTCAATTCTCACAAAGTGCTCTTCAGCCATGAATTCTTCATAATCCTCCTGTGGGGGAGTCGGGAGCTGAGATTTCTTTCACCTGATGGTTCCCTTGAAGACAGGGACACACTGTGGTAGAAAAGCTGAATAATTTGGCTAAAGTCGGAGAAAAATTCCAACAAAGACCCCAGTGCAGCTTTCAGGAGCTCTGGGCTGGCACGTCTCTTCCTGGACCACACAACTCCATCAGTTTGATGCAGTTTACTGCATACAGCATAGAAACATAGAATCAAGCATCGATTAATAAATGTATACTTACCAAAGGAAATAGAAGTACTGTTTCCAGCCCTAAAAACTGCAATAAGTTCAGAGCTCAGAAAAACTCAAAAGCAAAGGAAGGGAAGATCAGATGTTTTCTCCTCTGGCCTTTGGGGACCTGGCAGCCTGCTGCTGCAGGGAGCATGCAGTCATTCAAGACTTCAGCCAGATCTATCCATGAAATCATAAGGTCAGAGGGTTTTGAGGGTTTTTTTGTTTCCATGTACTCCATCATGAGCAGTGACAAGAGCTGTCAGATTCTGGAGGCTCACCTCATATGACATGTTACACCTGGACTGGTTCTAAGGAGGGGAATGAACAGAACCAATAACTCACAAACTTCTTTCTAGCAGGATGCAGGCAAGCACCAGTAGCTTAAATGTTAGACTGAAGACACAGCTCCCACCTGTTGCACACTCGCAAGTCATGCCCCCATGGTACAGCATCATTGAAGTGCTCATGAACAAGTCTCCAGACTTAAAACCGTTAGGAGGCTGCAAGGATCAGACACAGCCTGAGTCAGATAGACTGAAAACCATGATAAAGAATGAGGAATGCAATTTACCCTTCAGACCCTTGTTTTGACTTACAAAGTGCAAATGAAGCAGAAGTTATTGCTTTTTCCTACAAATCTTGCCTTAGGACCATTTATAAAATTCTGGAGATTTCCTGCATTGCATTTTAGGAATCGTAATCCAGAGCTTCTGGCAGCCAGCTGCCTGGAGATAGTACCTCTCTCTGAAGCAGACTTTCAAAAGAGGGAAAGAGGTTGTTAAAACTTTCCTGATGTGCAACAGGTTACTTTCTGAGTAATGCAATTATGCCTCTGTGAATTCAGCGCCCCTAACCTTCATGAAGATTCAGTGTTGAAGAAAACTCATCCGCTTTTGACACAAAGAAACTTAGAATCAAAACAGACTTGTTAAAGGGCTGCACCAAATCCTCCCAGCTCTTCTACCCTGTGGCAAATTCAGGGTTGTAATTCTTAAAGGCAACAGTATCGCCCTGATGCCTGCAACACCAGCGGTACTCTTATTCTGTCTGCAATGCTGTTTGTGATGATGGGAATCAGAGACTGGCATCAGAGGCATGTTTAGCAGAGATGGAGCACTGCTGATCTACAATGGGACTTGAATCTGGGTCCTGTTGAAAAGGAGCCTGCTCTTACACAGCACACAGTGGAAGCAGAAAAGTAGGCACTTGCTGGGAGGAGAGAAGGGGATTTCTCTGTGTGCTCAACCAGATGAAGCACCAAAATTCACATCAGGAGCTGTGGCCCTGTAAATACTGGGACTTGACTGAGTTTTTTCAGAACAACAGGGTGCCTCATCTGCAGGCAGGAAGCAGTGCTTGAAAAGGGAGGTTTTACAAACAATGCCTTCACATCTGGTTTCCTTCTTACCAAAACTTTCCTGCCTGCCAGCTTCTATTTCCTGCTGCTCTACCCCTCCTCCAGGCTCACCCCTCCTCCAGGCTCAGACCCCAGCCCTTGCCCTGCTCTCTGTGCATATTTACATACCTTGGTTAACTCCGGGATGTTGAATTCTTTGTGGGAAACTTCAAAGCGCTCTACTGCATTGTCCTGCTAATGATTTGTAAGCATATAAACTGCAGTCTCTGCTATCCCCATCCAGCTATTGTGCTCCCTGTGGAATGCGGCCATGTCACAATGCAAAACAAGCACAAGAAAATGAAACAGATTACTAATAAACCCACCATTTTTCTGTTTACAGTTTTCAGGCTAGAAATATAAACAATTATACAACACACATTCTCATACAATAGGCTCATCTGCCATCAGGAACTTTCAGAATCTGATTTCCCATATCTGTACACATCAGTTTTCAGGAAAGTGTGTAACTCTTTCTCAAAGCATTTGATTCATTTTCAATGTGGACATAGGTGGCAAATCTGAGATTGCTAGAGGCATGGCTGGGGAGAGCTGCTGTGCATCTGCAGTTACATCCTTGAGTGACCCTGGAAAAAAATTCTGAGCAAAGAAAGAAGGTATGACCATAAAAAACTGGACCATGTATTGAATACTTATAAAATATTTCTAACTTTCACCTTACAATGTCTTGTAAAGACAAGGAAATTACTGTTTAATAATAGGTTCCGTCTACAAAAAAGGGCTCTCTAAACAAGCATCCATTGCTTGTGGACAGTTCACCAGTTTAAACCAATACAAAATTAGAAATAGCAGCTCTTCCTTGTCACAGAGAAGCAGTGGTGGTAAATATGTTGGTAAATAAGGAAGACATGTTGAAGAAAATTAAATCTATTTGTGTACAGAGCCAAATGCTATTTGGGTATTGTTTCCAAACACATCTAGCTTGGTCTCTGCTCTTGGGCAATCCTGATGCAGGCAATCCTGATAACCCTTTGTCTGGATTTGTGACAGCAACTCATTGTCTTCTGCTATCCTGTAATTTAAATAAAATCTGTATAATGATCGGCAATCAGCAGAACAGTAGCCCTGGCAAACATGGTAAGCTCTATAGTAGTCTCACTGCTCAAATTAAGATTGCAGATTCTCCTATTTCAGTTGATAACAATGAGTTCAAAGGTCCCATGTTTCCTATTTTAAGAGCTAAGATATAGTTTCAAAAGATCTCCCTAGTTAAAATTCACATCTACCTCACAATACTCATAGCTATGCTATGAGGTGCATTTCCAGAGCTCCACTTTCCACCTCTCTCTAAAATACTTTACAAGAAAGAAGGACCTGTACTTCTCTAAATAAGGTAAATGTCCTTTACACAGCCAGGCACTGACAGAGAGTAATGTCAGTGTAGTATAAAGCTGGTTGGAAGCTATGGTAGAAGGAGCTGAATGACTGACACACCCCCCCTTCATTCATTAAACTGGAGCTCAGGCTACAGCTTGGATGAAAGCTTCTCACGCTGCCCTGCACCACCTTGCCCCTTAAATATATATCAATAAAACTCTCTGTGTTACCACACCACAAACCAGGCTTGGGAAATAACATATTTATCTCAAACCTGGTCAAAAAGGGACTAGGAGCTGTAAATCCATATTGCCATTGGGATAGTCAGAAGACCATCTCAGAGAAGCTGTTGGTAATGTCTCTCAAGCTGTCTGTGACCAGCCCCTCACTTGGCCCTGTGTGAGACCTCTCAGAAGAAACTATGGAATGGACCCACTGCCCTAGTCCCTCAAAATGCTGCAGAAACAGAAAGTGGGTTCAACTGAGGCTTCATTTACACCTTCTTTTGCAGAGAACCACTGCTAAACACAAAACTGCTAGTAACAAAGAAAACAAAAGCAAAACCAAACAAAAACTCTCACAGGAGGAAATGAGTATTGTGTTTCTTGTAAATAGTAGTTCTTCAGCAAAACTGCTGTTTCATAACAGGTAAGCTTTAGGCAATCCTTCCCACTAATCTGTTTGATAGATGAGTTTGGCAGCCTGAAAATACTCTATAAATATTTATAACAGCCATTCACTGAGTCTTCTTTTTTTCTCAAAAGTATCAACTTAAAAGAAACCAAAGCCTGGAGATGAGCCACATTCAATCGCTGTCCTGACAAAAAGATGCTGGAGTAGCTAAGGCTAATATGGATGAGCAGCTGGGCCCTTTTCTTGGCCAGGGAAGGATTCTCCTCAACCTGGCACTAGTTCCCACCTTTCCTTGCACTGCCCTGGACTTGCATGGCTCTTCACTGTGTCAGTCCTCATTGATAGCCCAGAAAATATCTGGCCTTTTGCTGGATGAATGAGCCATACTGGCTCTGAAGAGCACCAGAGCTTATCCAAGGTAAACAGCAAGCTCATGGGGCTAGGAGCAAGAAAGCAATGAGCAAGAAGTAGAGCTTTTTTTTGAGAAGGGGTGAACACATCTAGCACTGTACTACATGTCTCATAAGCATCAGTCACCATTTGCTCTTTGCATGTGTATATGGGTATTACAACCTCTCTGACTATCACATCCTGCCACTACCACTCGCAACAACAGCAGCTGGTTGGGAAAGAGCAGTTATTTCTGTGATGCCACATCATGTCCTTCGGGTGTTTTTCTTTCAGAAAACTGCATCTGCAACATTAAGGCCTGCTTTTTAAAATGAATCCTTTGAGTCACTCTTTTGCATGCAACTACTCCATTTCAGTGCCCCTGTCTGCCACTGGAATACTCCTTGTGCTAGGAATGGCTCTCTGCTGAGAGGTATGCACTTACCTAGTGGTATTTCTTCTCTAGGTGATGAAGGACCTTATTGTCCCAAATATATTACTGCACTTAAGCCATATAGAAGCCAAGGAAATCAGTTCACATGCTTCTAAAAGTCACAGAATGGAACATATTATTTTAAGACAAGGCAAGCCCCTAAGTAACTGTTTTAACTGAGTCAGTCATGGAGGTAGTTTTACAATCTAACTGCACTGAAGAACTGGCTGATTGCTGTCATCAGTTATATTTTTCAGGTGCCTCTTGGTGATAATTCTTCCTAGTTATAAAGAATTGTCTTTTGTATTTATTTTTTCCGTGTAAACATTCTGTTGCAACATTTCCAACTTCTTATCCCAAACACCACAAATCCTTAACCAGCTGAGCCAGTATGAATTCACAATCCAAAATTGTCCATGATATTAAAGAAGAGCAACATTTTACCAAGTCAGGTAGTATTGACATGCAGCGTAAATTTCAAGCTGTGCTTCCCTCTATGTATGTCTGTGTATCTTTAATAAGGACACAAATATCCTCCACAGTCTTCTCCATGGCAATCTCATGCGCTGACTCTGCCAACACAAGATTTTAACTCTCATCAGTAAAAAGTTTTGAAATAGTTTTGCTATTGCAAAACATTTTACAGGCAAGTCTGGATTCCTTTAATATCTGGGGTTATGTTTGAACTTCCAGGACATGCCTTTGCTGTATTTTACTCTTTCTTCCTTCACTGTAAAATCTGATTTTTTTTCTTTTCCTTATGATATCTAAGAAACTTTACAACCTCTAGGAGCTGTGCTTTAAAAAAGGTCAATTATATCAAGATGATGTCATCATATGGACATTTTCTCTGGCAGAAGAACTGTTTTAAGTGTTTCCTCCCGTCCTTTGCTGCCCTTATGCAGTTCGCTGTTCTTTCAGCTGTGTCCCTCCAACGGTTTGGTGTCTCTGCTGTGAAACAGCTCCCAGAACACCAAGAATCAACACAGATTTTAAAAGAAGTGTTTTGTACCTTCTTCTGTGTTCTGCTTTGCATTGTGGCCCCACTGACAGTTGCCCTGCTTAGCTCCAGCACAGTGTACGAAGGATCAGCTGGGCACTGTTGCTGCCCTAGCTGCCAAGGTCTGTTGATCAAACAAGCAAGTGCTCGGAGGGTCCGGGGGATTTACAAGGCTTGTCTGGCCCTTCTGCACACACAGGGGCAGCAGGGATCTGCACAGCTTCCAGACCCTACCCACCACAGGACACCTGCATATACAACCTACATGTTACCTCTCATAGACTCTCCTTCCCAGTGAATGACCTTCATTTTTGAAGGTAGGCTTTTTTCTGGTTCTATAATTGTGCCTATATGATGGTGACGGTGGCATTCGAGGAGCTTGTATTTCCATTTATAGGAAGACCAAACAAACCTAAAAATCCACTTGGAAGGACCTTTTGAAATTATGGTGATTCAGGGATTCCTGAATCCTGTGCATTCAAGTCTGAGGACACACCTGAGATAGAAGGAAAGAGCTTTCACAGAGGTGCTTTGAATCTTCTCCAGGTCTTGTCCTTCTAAGTGTTTACATTTTGCATTTTGCATTGCCTGAATAAACTTTCTAGTTAATAAATTACTTAGCAACTCTGCGTGAGCAGATATCATTGCTAATATTGTTGTGGCGTGCAGGCAAATAAGAGCAATGACCAAAGCTGAATACAAAAGTTGGGAATGTTTTGCTTGCTAAGATACAAAAAAGCCTCCAGGGTTTGCTTGGTGGACCACTCCTGTATTAACTCACATCTCAGTGCTAGCTAAAAATTAATGGGAAAAAACAAGTGTTGTGTGTTGCCCAGAACGAGGTACTGGATTGCATATGCAATCACTGTCATTGTCACAGCTCTAAACCACTGTTGTTTCTTTTTTAAATGCCATGTTCTCCATTGCAGATTTTTTACGTTAGTTATTTATTGTCAGGAATCTTTTCCAGCTTCCTTCCCAAGTAAATAAGGAAATCCTTCTTTGAAGAGGCTGAGGAAGTGTTTGCTATATGGCTTTTATTCCCAGACACTCAAGATCTTGTTTTGCAAATTGATGTCAGTTTGAGTTTAAACTGAAAAATTTGAGTGAGGAAAAGCGAAAAACTTAGCCCCAAGAGTAAATATACTGCAAGCTGGTGAAGTACACTGCAGTTGACTTTTAGTTAAATATTGTTATCGTTATAAATGTTTTTTCAGTTAAATATTACACAACTTTGGAGCAGGAATGGTGAAACTAAAATGCATATTGACCCAAGGGACAGCTTTGCTTTCTATTCTTCCTTAAGCCTTTCTGTTTACTGAGTTTCAGAGCCATATAAACCCCTGAAAGCATCTTGTTGGGGGTATAGGGCTGATCCCCAGTATATAATGACCTGGTTTTCAGGACAG
This sequence comes from Psilopsiagon aymara, assembly GCA_024733675.1. Classification (NCBI taxonomy): domain Eukaryota; kingdom Metazoa; phylum Chordata; class Aves; order Psittaciformes; family Psittacidae; genus Psilopsiagon; species Psilopsiagon aymara. The sequence goes on from JANRGW010037318.1 coordinate 44,920, forward strand.
AGGACAAACGCCTTTGGTGTTCAGTGTCACTGAATATACAAACTGTGAACTGAAGACCCAGATACATAAAACTCCATTATAATGTTTGCATTACATTTATGCAATACCTTCTATAACATCAAAACATGCATATTGATAATCACCACCATGATATCATTGGCTTTTTCACTGAGGACAACATTTTCGTTCAGCTTTGCTTCAGCTAACCGATAAACCAGCAACCTGCACAAGTAAATCAAGTTATACCAGTCTTGCACTGACCTCACTGCTATGTGTTTCCAGCTCACGAGGCTCTAAAGTTTCTCTCTAATGTTCTGGACAGTCTTGCCTAGCTCTGATTAACCTTAACAGTCCCTGGGCTCTTGCAGCTGTTAACCTGGAAAGAACCACATTCGAGAGGGTGCAGGTCCTACAACACTGAAGGATTCCGAAGTTTTTCTCCAGTGCAAGTCTGTACACTCCACTCCTAGAAAGTCCTCCATGTCCCCTACTGAGGGCTAAATGGCTAGAGTTCACAGCCACATTCTCTTCTTGTTGTTGCCTGGTTTTTGTACTCACCACACAACATGAAAGCCTGAGCAGATGAGTCTAGCTACTGGGATGAAGTCTTTCAATAGGCATAAAAGAAATGGTAGAAAAACCTGTGTGTCTCAAAAGAATTAGTGCCTAGGCTGAAGTATGCAGCACTTCAGCAACCATCCAGGAGCCAGATTCACATGCCATGTATCAGAGCAGTCCACAGTATTTCCCAGTGTCTGTCAAGGCTAGTGCAAACAGAGACTGGTATATGCAGCATCATAGAATCAGAATCAGCCAGGCTGGAAGACTTTTATGATCATAAAGTCCAACCATTACCCCAGGACTGCCAAGACCACCACTAAACCATGTCACTAAGACCCTTATCTACACAGTATCTGAACACTTCAGAGGACAGTGATTCCACCACTTCCCTGGGCAGCCTGTTCCAATGCCTGATCACCCTCTTGGTGAATAATTTTTTCCTAATATCCAATCTTGAACCTTCTCTGGCACAGCATGAGGCCATTACCTCTTGTCCTATCACTTGTTACTTGGGAGAAGAGACTGACCCTCACCTCACTACAGCTTCCTTTCAGGTAGTTGAAGAGAGGGGCAATGTCTCCCCTGAGGCTTCTCTTCTCCAGACTAACCAATCCCAATTCCCTCAGCCGCTCCTCATAAGGCTTATTATCACCTGATACTGAAATCACTCCTTAGAGCAAAGCAGTCACCAAGCAGTCCTCAGAACACCACAGGAGTAGGACAGAGAGTGAATAAACCCAGAATATATACACACAGCAATGGGTATCACATGTGACATGATGCTCTTGCTGCAGACGCTTAGACGACTAGATGCAAACACAAACAAACCTATGTCCCACTTTCATTAGTACATTCTGATGATGGCTGTACTGGTGGTATAAATACAAATTCACTCATATAAATATGGATTAGATAAGTTGTAGACCAAGCCAAACCAACATTGCAGGAAAACAGATTCTGCTGGACAGGGCTGAGAATTTAACTTCACTCACTGCTTTTTCAAGAGAGAAAACAGTCCATCCACTTAATATAATACACATATGCAGTCCAATCCATTATACTCTTTTTTACTGGTTACAAGAACAGGGAAGGGGTTTCACTTAGGTAAATATCATTCCCAGCTGCTTCTCCCCATGTCTTTTGTACCAGAGAATTTTGTTGCCAGCTGGGAGAATGCATCTGAGTGGGAGCCCCAGCTGCAATGCTGAGAGCACAGAGGAGTACAAATGGCAGATTCCTTCAGTGAGGAAGCAAAAATCTCGCTTCAGTTCTCTACATACATCCTTGTTATTGATTTTAATCTGCTGCAGGAAGAAACTGTAGCCTAGACAAAAATAGACAGGTATGTGGCAGATGCTTTACTATGAAGAAGCCTCCAAAAAAGTAATTTATTTGCATACACATCTGGCATACTAAAGAGAAATATTTGTCTTCCGTTTTCACTGGCGGTTAAAAGCACTCACCTATGGTAAAGGTAACTGAATTTCATGCTCCAAGGCTTAAGCTGATAGCATGGCAGGGGTTTGCTATGTGCCAGGAACAAGTCTTCCTCTTTCTGAAATGTTCCAGTGGCAGCTAGGTGAGTTATGGATTTCCTCCCAGATTCCCCCAGAGCTATGTCTGCAATGAACTGTTTCAACATTATCACTTCATTAATATAATATAGAGAAAGACTTAAAAGTGGCTGTAAACATCCCTTTCATTCTCTTAGCAAGGGGGGTTTAGCATCATCTAGTGCTTCACACAACTTTAATCATGTAACAAGGTAATAGCCATATGACCAGGTCCCACTTTGGGATCCGCAATGAGTTGCTTCTACTTTAGCAATCTCAAGGGACATGAAGGGAAGTATAGCCATATAGCCCAAACAGTTCACACATATAGAGATAGATTAGATAGATAGATAGATAGATAGATAGATAGACGTTATTCTATAGATTTCAGCTGCTCCAAAATGAAAATTTTAGAAACTTTTTTTCAATCAAAATCTTTAACTCTAACACAAACAGAAATTTTGAAATGTGAGACTTTCCCCTGGAACTTAAATTATGGGTTGCAGCACTGCCAGTAATAATCAAAACAGTAACATGGAAATCATTTACATAAAAAAAAATCCAACACACACACACACGAAAACTCCCCCCAAAAAACCCCATCCATGACAAGGAATCTTGGACCAAGGCACCCAAGTGAAACTAACTGCACTGATTTGCTGAGTAACATGTAGGTATTTTGCTGGGATGTGCCTGGAGACAACCCCTGGCATTTGGTCAGCCAGTGAATGTTGGAAGAACAGGCACCACGCACAGTACTGCAGCCCAAGGCTGGAGTTTTATCAAAACTCACAGAGAAGTTCAGTATCAGGAAGGTGATCTTTCCTTTTGTAAGCCACAGCCACTTAATAAACCAGATTGGTTGCTCAGGCCGGCGTAAAGCACAAGAGTTGAGTTTCCAGAGCTGCCAACAAACCTCACACCAGTGGTTTATGATTTTGTGAAGAGTTACAAACTGGGAGAACACTGCTGCCACTGCTCCTGTTCTGCTCAAGAGCTGGCTTTCTAAGTACGAGCTTTATGTAGAAAGCTAAAGAAGTACTAATCCTCTTAAAAATGATGAGTGCTCACAAAGGACACTACTTTTGGAAGTGCCACATATAATTGACAAGTAAGGAAAAAGCTTAAAATACATACAGGCAGAAAGTTAAGTATTTTGTCAACTAAAAATGAGAGATTCAAAGTTGGATCTAGAGTGCTAGTGCTACAGCATTAAAGGTGAATTTGGGGGCAGCTAGACTATTGCTGTTGTTCATGTAACATCATAGGTAAAAAAGAGCACTGCACTGAAAAATAGATCCTCATTCTGATCCCATGACAGTAAAAATCACGATTAAGTCATGAATTTGCAATAGTTTGCAACTGATAGTAAAGCATGAGGTCTGAATCTGGCGTGTGGACCACAAAGGAATGAATGTATCGCAAGAGCCAAGATATGAGTTGTCCGGCACATGTGCAAAAATGAGGACCAATGTGGAAGGTTAACTCTGTGCTGGCTCATGCAAACTATACTTTTTTGTGCCTGCCTAGTTAAGAGGCTTCGGAGGATGAGACTGTTCTTGACCCTTGCCCATGAAGCAGAGCATGACAGTGACCCATGCCTGCACTGGGATGCTGGGCTGGGCATGGACTCTCTTTCATGGGGGAGAGCAGATACAGCCATCTCTTCCTGTGCTCTTACAGCACAGTTTCCTGGTAGGAACTGATTGCTGGAGTAGCAAAGCCCAAACCAACAGGTTTCTTCTGGTGGAAATCTGATACCTGAAGTCAGGCATTAGCTTGAGAAGAAAGACTTAAATGGTCATAACATCTTTGGTGACAAAAAGCTCAATCTGAGTCATGCTCCCTGCAGGTAGAAAACTACAGCCAGAAAGCACAGCCACAGGGCTGCTCTCCTTTCCCGAACAGCTAAATTCCCTCTCCACAACAGTAACACTGCAATTACATGCTTTCATACCTGTGATGAAAAACACAACCTCCTTTGCTGCTCAGCAGAGAAATCGATGTCAAGAACTGCTACATACCAGAAAGTCAACTCTGCTTTCTGTGACTAGGAAAATGAATGCAGCCCTGTTGTGCTGGGGCTGGCAGGGAATGATGGCTATGGTAATAACAGCCATCTGCACCACTGGGAGCAGTACAACTACAAACTCTCTCCTCCTCCGAAAACATCTTCATCACCCCCATCACTGCAGTCAGTGGGGAATGGGAACTAAGCACTTTTTCCAAGACACTCTTCCCTTGCTTTTTATACATTTTCAGAGCCATTACAGATTCCTACTAGTAGCAGTGCTGGGGGAGAAATGTGGCAGGTCCACTGTTGGGTGTGTCCTTGACATGACAAGTAGCACAGGTCGTAAGTCCACAGGAGAGATTAAGGTTTATCTCTAATTAAATGGTTCACCAAGTAAGCTTTAATAGGATGAAGGAGACAGGAAGAATCAGAGGTTTTGCTGGGGAGCTGCTTCAGTGTAGCACTACACAAACACACAGCGCTTGTTTTTGTTTAAATGGATGCAAATGATGCTCCTTCCTGCTGGTGTCATGACCCTAGCTTAAGCACAGTAAATTTTCATTAGAAACACTAATTTTACACTCTCAGAACTTTTGAAACAATTTCTTTTCAGTAGAAGTTTACACTTAATGGAGACAAAAATTGACCATGGAGAAGTAAGCAAAGTACTGAAAGTAGCAAAGACTTTCAAGTGTATTCAATTGTGAAAACAGTTGGCGTTTCACTCTCATAGTATACTATGTTGGTGTGGAAACCCATAAACATTTTAGCATTGTATAATGAGATTTTCAGATCTGAAAATTTCAGAAAGAAATGTGATGTGATCATTTTTGGAAGAGACAGATTTTAGTGGGGTTTTTTCCATGTTTTCCCAATTGCTGGTTTAAAAACGAACATCATTAATTTGTCTTACAACACTTGCAATAACTAAGTTTAAATCTGAGACATAAGGAATACCATGGAGGATTCCAAATGATGGGTCAGAGGGATATGAACCATACCTCATAGACATCTACAAGCTGAGTACATGGGTCTTGAAAACATCTTTTATGAGTTTGTATGTTTACCACAAGAATAGTTCTGTTACAAGTCATAGGTTGGGGAGAAACCTGTGAAGAGGTTGGAAAAACAGAATAAAGTCCAACTCCTAAACAACAGCACAGGTACTCTGAAACCTTGAGCTTCCTTTCACTTTTGCTTCTGTTCTCTTTGAAAGGAAACACTAAAAGAAGTTTCATTTTCTTCAAATGAGGTAGGATCTCCCTAAGCATTTGGAATGAAAATTCACACAAACTTTCTTCAGCAGGCAGGATCCTTCCTCCAAGTTAGTTTACCACCTTTTGACTCTTCACATAGCTCCCTCAGATTAAATTCATTTCTTAAGAATTTATGACCCATGATAAACAGAGTACAGGTTTTTGGGTGTTTCTTTTTTTTTTTTTTGGGGGGGGGGGGTTGGTTTTTTTTTAGTACGTTTTTTGGTCTTTAGTGCATGTACTAAAATCTATGAGAAACTCCTGTTCTGAAGTGGATGCAGAGAGCTCCTTTGCATTAAGTAAAAGTGAACAGCAGTCCCACTAGCCCTGTTTAGGAAGGGACTAGGATGCTACAAAGCAGAAAGAGCCCAAATTGTCACACTGGCTTTGCTGAGAAGTCATAGGAGGAGATCATGAGCTCACTTTCCAGAAAATGTTAATCTTCTCCATCTGACATGTGCTGGAATTACACAGATCTGAACTGTTTTGGCACACAGATTGAATGCTGCATGCAGGCAGTCAGACTGCCTGCTGCCACGTTAAACAGGGATTCAGGGATTATTTTGCTACACTATGATGGAAGAAAAACCAATTTTCCTGTAAATGGTTGAATACAGTGCAATACATCTTCTAAAGATGTTCTCACTAGTCAGGAGAAATGGAGACCTCTTTATTTTCATTTTTAATTATACTGAGAACTCCGACCTGTATCTTTGCACTCAGGTTATGGATGTTGGGCAGGAGCCAAAATTTCACAGTGCCCTGCAGCAACAGTGTAAAAGTGAACTAACTCAAGTTTCTGCACTGGGATTTGAGATCCCAAATTTCCATGCCTATGCTGTCAGCAGACCACACTGATGCTACCTCTAAGTTATTTTAAAGCATCTGCAGATAATTATGCAGTTGCTTACAATCCACAGTCTGTGTGATGTTAAGGTGTCAAAACCCCAGGGAGACTTACTAGACACATTCCAAATCACTCATCTGCCTTTGGAAAACAATTATCTGGATTCAACAGTTTGGAGAACAGTTTGCGAGAAGGCATCTTAGAGGTCTGAAAACCAACCAACCAACCAACCAAACAAACCTAAAAGTGAGTTCATGATAACGAAAGGCCAAAAGGTACCTGGAGCCTTTCAGTCATACACCAGCTCTGGGGGAGAAACTACAGTGTCGGACAACTCTAAGCCTCTCCATACCTTAGTCAGAGCCTTAATCTCCTAAAAAAAATCCTATTTCCAGTATGCCCCAGGGACGACTGCTCAGAAAACTTGCCCAGGAACGCCCTGCGACTCGACGGCTGTGAAATCAACTCTACACCTCCGCGGCTACAGGCGGGAGCGACCGACTCCAACGGCACCCGCCATCCCCCACAGAGAGAAGAGCAGGCCGGGGCGGGGCGCGGGGGGGCGGGCTCCGGCAGCTCCGTCCGGCCCCGCGGGGCGGGGAGTGCGGCGGACGGGGTAGGGGCTGGTGAGCCTCCCGGTGCCGCTCGGCCCGGCCCAATCTTCCCCTCCCCGCCGCCGCTCGGGAGCTTCAGGCGAGCGCTGCCGGGCCATGATGCTGCCCGCGGCCGGCCCCAGCCCTGCGCAGACTTGCGCGGGCGTGCTCGTCGCCGCCGTGCTCCTGCAGTCCGTCTGCGTGGCCGTCACCTTTCTCTACTTCACCAACGAGCTCAAACAGGTCGGTGGGGATAGGCGACTGGGGGGGATCCCGCTCTCTCCCTTTCTGTCTGGTCAGGGAAAGGAAGGACAGACAGACAGACCGACCAAAGCGTGTCCCCGCTCTGTACAGAAGCCGGCGCGGGGCCGCGCAGCGCGCGGCGGTGGGAGTGGAGCCACCGGCAGCCTTTAAGTGTTTTTGTTCAGAGCAGAGCCCAGCCCAGGGCCCACAGACAAAGAACTCCGCGGTGCGTGAGCCTGCGCTTTGTGCAGGTTTTCCTCGGGCCCGGGGGTGCACGCAGGGGAAGAACAATTACAAAGTTTTTTTGCTTTTTAAGTAGCTTACTTTTGCAGGGAAGTAGCAAATGTGCTCTTTATCAGAGGGCCAAATCTGCTACCCCATCCCACTGTGCTGCAGAAACGTTGGTAGCGCTGGGAGGACCGCAGCAGCCTCCCTCAGCAGCATATTCATGTGGGCAACAGGGACAAAATGGCTAAGAAAAGCTGAGCTACCTTTTAAATACCTTCTTTAGGAAAAATACATAGTTTTAAGCCAGTTACCAATCCCGAAGGAACTTGATCCAGGCAGCAGACCCCACTGAATTCCTCAGAATGAGTGCCCACTGTATAGTTTAGATGCCTCGGTCTCCTTGCAGCCATCCTTCCAGCCTGCTAATGGCCACTTAACCCTTTCCTATTCCTGCCAAAGATCATTTGCATTCCAAGAAAATTATATTTACTTGATAGTCCCATGAGCCTTTAATGTGTATGCTCCTGCTTTTCATTAACCCCTGGTCCTCAAGGTTTTGCTGAGTGTCTTGCCCAAAATTCACTGTCTTTGCTATGGTTTGGATTGGAAGGGACCTTAAAGATCCTCTAGTTCCAACCTCCCCGTGTACTGTAATTACACACCTTCAGAAAGTATCACACAAATGTAAAATATTATGTCACCTGTGAGTTTATTTATTTCATACTCTGACTCTGCGATGTCAGAGTGCTCTGTGAAGCAAATGTTAAAGGGTATACTGTATTCTCCAATATGAGGCAATGCTCATACTTTGGAAATGTCCAAAATGGATTTTCCTGCTGAGTTTTATAGCTGTGGCTGTCCCATGTTTGGTGAAATGAGGGAGTCACAGAAATGTTTTGATTTTATGAAATCAGATTACATTATACTGCTAATGGAGAAAAATATATAAATGCACTCTCAACAGTTCATGCATATGGTTCAAAGTCCCTTGCCAATCTTAAGTAATTGGTAACCAGGCTTATCTTTCCTTCCCTGGTATTCAAACACATACACCTGGGACACAACCACATCTTGTGATACT